>CABHPQ010178392.1:0-21122 GCA_902168405.1 Peromyscus aztecus
TATGAAACGTCTCCATTGGCTCATGCATCTGAATACTTGGTCCCGACCGGGTGGTGTTATTTGGGGAGATTACGGGACCTTTAAGAGGTGGGCCTCACTGATGGTTGTGTCTTGCTGGGGCCAGGCCTCACGGGTTATAGTCTGGACTGGTTCCCACCTAGGTTCCCTATCTACTTCCAGACTGCAGCAATAATGGAACCAGTGGTCGTGTGGGGCCGAAGCCCAAGATGTTCCCCCAGCCACACCTTCCCTACTCGAACGGACTGCACTCGCTCCAACCACAAGCCCAAATAATCCCTTCTTCCCTGAAGCTGATCTATCAGGTGTTTTCTCACAGCTATGAGACAAATAGCTAAGATGATGACTCATGGGAGCTTCATAGAGCAGACCTACAGTTTTCCAACTTAACGTGGTAGGCCAGGTCCCCCTTGCCACTATGACAAACATATTGGCCATGGACAACAGCAATCTATTTTCTTATATTTCTGGCCGTCAGATCTTTGAATATGTTAGTGTGGCCTTTGCAGGCTCCTTCTGGCAGTTCTAGAAGATAACCGTAGTCTTTGTGATCCCCACCTTCTACTGGTCTCCAATAAGCCTTGGCTAGTGGCCCCTTCCTACATATTCAAAGCCAGCAGTGCAGCACCTTCAAATCTCTCTCCCCTCTGGCCTCTGCTTCCCCCATATCTAATCCTCTCTTGTCTCACTCTGCGTACTGGTTAATTGTTTTGTTTTGTTTTGTTTTGAACTTGACACACGTTAGAGTCATCCGAGAAGGGAAAGCCTCAACTAAGAAAATGCCTTCCTCAGATTGGAGACTGTAGGGCAATTCCTTTATTAGTGATTGATTGTGGAGGGCACAGCTCACTATGGGCAGTGGCACTCCTGGGCAGGTAGTCCTGGCTTGTATAAGAAGGCAGGCTAAGCAAGCCACGGAGAGTAAGCCAGTAAACAATGTTCCTCCATGGCCTCTGCTTCAGTTCCTGTCTCCAGGTTCCTGCCCTGATGGGTCATCCTCCCGATGGACTGTAAGCTCTAAGATGAAATAATCCCTTTCTTTCCCAAGTTGCTGTTGGTCATGATGTTTATCACAGTATAGAAAGCAAACGTGAACACTCTGTCTCCCTGCCTGTCTGTCTTACTAGGGGTGCTTAGTTTACATTTGGTCCCACTCTGTAATACTGGACAACCTCTTTCTCTCAGAATCCTTGACTTAATAACACCCAGGACTCCCTTTGCAGGTAACATCTGCATTCTTGGGTTCTAGGGGTCGGTGTGAGAACCTCTGATGGGGGTGAGGGCGCTTTTCTGGCTATCACAGAAGCGCTCTGCTCCACTCATTGTAGTGACGTGGTCAAATCACTTTTTTCACCTATTTCCCACTGAAAGAGTCACCTTGTGAACTCTCATTTTGAGCTGTGACACCGGAGCCCTCCATCTCTTCTCTTTGTTCTTCCTCCCTCTATTCTGTGGAAAGTGTTATACCTGAAATTTAACTCAGTCACTGAAGAGGTTTTTCCCAGTGTTGAGAATAATAAGGTTTCGAGTTCTTTAAAGAGAGTCTTTATATGAAGCTCTGAGATCACATGAAATGTGCACATTACGGTCCCTTTGTTCTATCACAGAGTTTCTTCTGCATTTTGGATATGTGAGACTTTTGAATCTAGGCTATAGGAGACATGGAAAGTAATCATGCTTCCTGAAAGCTAATCGCACAATTAACCCAGCAACCCACATCTTCTCCCCGTATTACATTCTTGGAACAAAACTAATGCAGGATTAATATTGCATGCCCCTGGTGTTGACGCCACTTGTCAACAGCACAGGGACGAGCTGTCATGGGCATAAGTCTGGGTGCTGGTGTGCAACTGCATCTTGAGTCCTGGCAGTAAGGATTTTGTGACTTCAACTTGTAGCTTTCAGGATTATGTCACTTCCGGTGTCTCCCAGGATTCCCACAAAAGACAACCATGCAACTCTCTTGGGAGGGAGACATAGACTACCTCACCTTTGTACCTCACCTTATGCTCCTCAAGCTTGGCTGAAGACTAATGTTCCCCTTCGCACAGTTCGTCTGCCTCTCTGTAAATCCCTCCCTGGCTTCAACTAGATGTGATGCGCCTCATTCCTTCTTATTTGGAACCCTGTTTGAGTTCTGCCTTCGGTATATATTCATGCAAATACCAGTTCCTGAAGGATTTCTATTCATCCTATCTATCCCGTTGTGACTGTTCTTGTTACATTGTAATAAAACTCCCATTTTTTAAAAATGTCTGCTTAGAAGTTGGGATTCACCTTGCTCTTCCCTATGATGTCTATGAGCAGAGATCCAAGTCCTTGTTTCTGTTAAGGGCCCCATACAGCCAGCCTTCCCCCCAAATGGCCTTTAAAGGTGTTGTAATGAAAGGACTGTTTACAGAGCTGTGGGGACTGTAAAGAGAAACTAGTAGGACATGCCAGAGCACCTTGGGGTCCCCAAGCCTCAAAGGCCAACAGTGGGAGGCCTGGCTGTGAAGAGCTGGGGAGACCAAAGCAAGCCACTCCTCTGCCTGGCCAGGGAAGGGAGAAGGACGGCAAGGAAACTATGTCAACTACTCAAACCCTTGTTGGGAATCAGGTGTGGTAACAGATGCAT
Source organism: Peromyscus aztecus (assembly GCA_902168405.1). NCBI lineage: Eukaryota > Metazoa > Chordata > Mammalia > Rodentia > Cricetidae > Peromyscus > Peromyscus aztecus. The sequence goes on from CABHPQ010178392.1 coordinate 2,636, forward strand.
ATAATCACACCAGTCAGGAGGCAGAGGCAGAAAGATTATGAGTTCAAGGCCAGCCTGGGCTACATAGAGAAGCCTATGTGAAGTCCACCCCCAAACCTGGTTGGGAACTGGATAATGAAGTCCAGAGAGGGCCATTTCCTGACAGACAGAAGGGAAAGATGGAACAGGATCTGGGACAGTAAGGAGAAGACACCCAGTGGGGTGGCCTGTTGAAAAGCACCTTCTTCCACATTGGCCTTTGGGGTTAATTTTAGGGAATCCCACATGTACCCCCAGCTTAGATCCTGATCCTTTTGATTTCACCATCTTTGTCCTCATCCCTGCCTGTGGGGCGGTCTTAAATGGAGCCAGCCACTGTAACTGATTCGCAGATCAGCTCATCCCTCTGTGGACAGTAAGGCTTGACTAACGAACCCCTGAGGGGCTCCACACGGTGACTGGCCCAGCTGCAGTGTACAGGAGCTCTCCCTGACTCTTCTGTCCTTTTCCAGGGTGGAGCTTCAGCATGGGCTCAGCCTACCAGTTCCACAGCTGGCGCGTCTTTGTCATCGTCTGTGCGCTGCCGTGTGTCTCGTCTGTGGTCGCCCTGACCTTCATGCCGGAAAGCCCTCGGTTCCTGCTGGAGGTAATGCCTGTTGATACAGAAGTGCCAGTGGTCCATGCGTACTGGAAAGGCTTCTTTGCTGTTTCCAGGAAACATGTCTGCCTCTCAAGAGCTCCATTCTCCTTCCTACCAAGAGGTTTTGTAGGGTTTGATTTCACAGAGACATGCTTTAAGCAGAGAGGGTGTATAAAGCTGTCTTACAGGCAAAACCACACATGCTCTTCCCTAAGCAAATAGCTTTCACTCGATGAGGGGGATATTGCTCATTGTTTAATAAATGAAGCATTATTGTGCATGGGTAATATTTCCAGTTGAAGGCACAGTCTTTGAACTGCTGCTTTATAGCGGTGTCCTCAGCCTGTGTGCTTCTGTGGAGAAGAGCTAAACACCTTTGCATGACTACCTTCCATGTGCTCTGAAAACTCACTGTGGTTGGTTACTGAAAAGCAAGGGATAGTCCTGTCTGGCTGCTAGCTCTGACTGCCTGTGTGTTTCTTAGGTGGGAAAACATGATGAAGCCTGGATGATTCTGAAGCTAATTCACGACACCAACATGAGAGCTCGGGGCCAGCCAGAGAAGGTCTTCACGGTGAGTCTGCTCCTCAGAGACTCCTCGAGTTTTCTGGAAGGGCCGGACTTTTAAGACTTCCCCTGTTATGGAGTCTCTGTCACAACTACTTAGCTCCGTCTTTGCAGTGCAAAAGCAAGCAGCCATAGAGAATGTCTAAGCCATGGGCCTTGGCTGTGTTCCAATAAAACTTTATTTACACAAATAGGAAGAGGGACCAACCTACCCACACCTATCTAAAACTCCAAGGTGCTCTCTGGTCCCTCCCTAGGAGCCCAGGACTCACCCTCCATCCTGCCTTTCTCCTGACACCCACAGGTTTCCCATCTCAGAAGTGATTTTACAAATGCTTATGTGTATACACACATTAAAATGTGTGCATATATAAGTACACACACCTATATATATAATATATATACATATATAAATACATGCACTATATATACACACATAAATACACACTATATATATATGTACATAAATATACACACCAATATATACACATGTATAAATACACACACTAAATGTATGCATTTATAAACACACACATATATACATATATAAATACACACAATATATATACACATATAAATATACACACCATATATATACATATATAAATACACACACTAAATGTATACATATATAAATACACACAATATATATACTTATATAAATACACACCTATATATATACATGTATAAATACACACTAAATTTATACATATATAAATACACACTATATATACATACATACATAAACACATAATATATATACACATATAATTACACACACTGTATATACATACATAAGTACACACACCAATATATATACATATATATACAATATATACATACGCACATATACACTAAATGTATACATACATAAGTACACACACCAATATATAAATAATAATTGAAAGACAGCCTAAGCATAAGACTATCCCCCGCGTTTCCTAACAAGCAAGATGAATTCAGTGGATCACATGTTTTCAGGAAAAGTTTATGGAGAATTTATATCGACCTGACTGTAAGGGACTGAGCAATATTACATTCCTCAATAGCACTTTTATGTAACAGCAAATACCTTTTCTAAGATTCATTTTTCTCTTATTTGTGTAAGTGTGTTTTGTCTGCATGCATGTGTGTGCACCATGTATGTGCAGTGTCTGCAGAGGCCAGAAGAAGGCATACATAGGTTCCACCAGAAGCAGAATTACAGATGGGTGTGAGCCACCATGTGGGTGTTGGAAACCAAACCTTGATCCTCTACAACAGCAGCAAGTGCTTCTAGCTCTGAGCATCTCTCCAGTCCCTCCTTTTTTTATTATTGTGTGTATGTATGATGTGTGAGTGTGTTCTCATGTGTGAGGGAGTGCATGTTCACATGTGTGGAGACCAGAGGACACCTCAAATGTCTGCTTCAGGAATTCCATCCTCATTCTTTGACATGGTTATTCATTGGAGAACAGCGGTTAAGCTAGATTTCCTGCCCCAGATCCCCGAATCTGATCCCCACCTCCTTGGCAATGAGATTACACGTACGTATCAACATGTCCAGCACATTTATGTGGGTTCTGGGGTTTGAACTCAGGTCCTCATGCTTGAAAGGAGCGCTCTCTACTAACTGAGCTATCTCCCTTCCACCCCAAAGCAGGATTGTTCTTAAAATAAAGAACCACAAGGGATTAGAGAGATGGCGTCATGGCTAAGAGCACTTACTGCTTTTCCAGAGGAATCAGGCTTGTTAGGAAACTCGGGGGATAGTCTTATGCTTAGGCTGTCTCTGAATTATTATTTATATGTTGGTGTGTGTACTTATATATGTATACATTTAGTGTGTGTATTTATATATGTATATGTTGTGTGTATTTATATATGTATATACATTGGTGTGTGCGTTTATATATGTATATATATTGTGCATGTATTTATATATGTATATATTGGTGTGTGTGCTTATTATATGTGTATATATATGTTGTGTGTTATTAGTGAAATTATTAAGGCCACTCCACATAGTTAAAAGGGAGGTTTATTTAGTGATGTAATTTACAAATTAAGGGATAGGCAGGTTGCAGGGTCTGGGAAAGATGCAGCGCAGTCCGGCAGTGTTCTCTGGAGAACTCTGCTCAGTCTACCTCCAACGTCCAGGGTCCAGGAACCAAGAGTAGCAGCGCATCTGGATCTCGGGTCTTCAGGGTCCTCTCTTGGCCCCACCTTGTAGGTGTGACAGTTACCGAAGCCTCAATGGGGGTTGGAACTTCCAGATCAAAGCTGAAATGGCTTACCCACTACAGTGTGTATTTATATATAGTATGTATTTATATATGTATATGTAGTGTGTATTTATATATGTATATATATTGATATATGTATTTGTGTATGTATATACATATATATTGTGTGTGTATTTATATATGTATACGTTTTAGTGTGTGTACACATGAGCATTTGTAAAATTACTCCTGAGATGAGAAACCTGTGGGTGTCAGGAGAAGGGCAGGATGGCGGGTGAGTCCTGGGCTCCTAGGATGGGACCAGAGAGCACCTTTACAATGTTGTCTTTGTCTTCTTACTGCTCCTGCACACATGTACACATACTCATACACATGTACACACATTTGTACGGCTTTCTTGTATATATTATATATACAAGTATTGTGTTATGGCTGTTCTTATGAGGAACTTGGAATGTGCTAGACAGGATGCTACAAACCTTATCCACAGTGTCTCCTGAGACCCTCACAGAACTCTGTCAGTACAGTGCTATTATAATTACTTTGTAGATAAGAACCTGAAGTGCAGGACCTTGGTCTTATTGGTGATGATGAAAAGGGAGGCATTTTTGTCTCCAGTCATCTCGTCCCCACTTGCTCCCTCTCCCCATTTCTCAATGGCATTCCCCATCACTAAGTCACGTTCAGTTCCTTTGTATGTCCTTTGGATCTGTAGATCTCCGCCAGGGTTCTCGTGCGTATGCAGAGTTCTTACCAAATACCGCTTCTGTTCAGAGTTGTGTTTTGCTCGTTTAAAATAAATACCCTAAATTCAGCAACTTCAGGGAAGAGAACTCAGCACTTTGGACTCCATTGCTCTCCACAGGTAAATAAAATCAAAACTCCCAAACAAATAGACGAGCTGATTGAGATTGAGAGCGACACAGGAACATGGTACAGGAGGTGTTTTGTTCGGATCCGCACAGAACTATATGGAGTAAGTATGAGTTTCCCGACAATCTACATTTCAATTTCTGACATTTGGGGTAGTCACAAGAGAGACTGACTGTGCCTGTCCCACAAGGAGGACTTGTCCTCTCTGTCTAGGACACCTGTCTCTTGCACTAGGACCAGGCAGCTGGACCCATTTCAGCTCAGTGACTAGCTAGCCAGTATGCTCCATCCTGAGGAAGGAAAGTGTCAGGCCAGGAGTTGGGGCGAGGAAAGTTTGTCTTGATATCTATTGACCTCCAGGAAGCTGAAAACTGAACGTTGCTAGGTAGGCTGGTTAAGGCCTGTAATTCCAGGTACCCAAGAGCTGAGGCAGGAGGATTGAAAGTTCAAGGCCAGCCTGGAAAGCTTAATGAGAACCTGTCTCAAAATAAAAATTTTTTTAAAAAGTAAAAAGGAGGCTTGAGGATGTAGCTCAATGGTAGAGCACTTGTCTAGAACTCGTGAGGCCCCAGGTCCGGTCACTAGTACTGCAAGAAAAAAAAAGAAAGGAAGGAAAGAAATCCCAGCCTTTGTGTCTGGATTGATTTAAGACTTTATATTGTAGCTGAAATTAATTCAGCTCTGTAAAAACTTGACTCTTTTATAATTTGAGGGGAAGGAATGGGGAGTGGGGTTCGCTATGTAACTGTGTAAGACGACTAACCATCCTGTATTTCACAGATTTGGTTGACTTTTATGAGATGCTTCAACTACCCAGTCAGAGAAAACACCATAAAGCTTACGATTGTTTGGTTCACCCTGTCCTTTGGGTAAGTGACATTTAAATTCTCAGTGGACAAAAATCAGCATTATGACTCCCAGTTGTTTCTTTGTCTTCTTTTTCTGTTCTCTCTCTCTCTCTCTCTCTCTCTCTCTCTCTCTCTCTCTCTCTCTCTCTCTAATTTTCATATGGCTCAATTCTGCTAACTTGCCCAAAAAGGATTTTTTTTCTTGCAGTTTACATTTGCTGACAGTCACATTTTTATAGCTAATAAACTAACCCTTCTATTGATCTTGCTGGGAAACCGGTCTGACAAACAGGATGGCATTTGGGAAGTCACATGATGCCCTGGGTGACTCACCTGTGTGCTGCCCTCTGTCCCTCCTCAGCTCAGGCCCCAGCCACACTGGCCGCTCTACTTCTCCTTGAACTTGAGGGTCTGTTTTTGCCTCCAGCTCAGCCTTGGCTGCACCACCCCCACCGAGAAGCACTGTACCCGGCAGGCAGCTGCCCTCACTCCCTCAACCCTTCACCTCTTCCTGCATCTCCTCCTCAGTGACTGCATCCCTGAGTTAGCGCCTTCTTCCTCTCTTATCGCCTCTCTCCTTCCCTCTTTTTTCCCTCCCTTCATTTCCTCCTTCCTCCTTTCCTTCCTTTTTAAAACAACCATTTCCCCATCCACACTCCCTGTTCCCTTCCCAGCTCCATTATTCCTTGTGGCACTTTCTATTTTCTACTGTACAAAATGTTTTTTAAGATTTATTTTACTTATTTGCGTGTGCGCGCACATGTGCGCATGTGTTACAGACACCAGAAAAGAGCGCTGGATTCCTTGGAGCTGGAGTTACAGGTGTTGGCAGAATGCCAGCTTGGTACATGGGTGCTGGGGTGCAGCAAGGACTAGTAACTGCTGAGTCATCTCTTCAGCTCCCCCAAGTCTTCTTTTAAATTCTGTATAAAGACTAAAAGAGGGCTGGAGAGATCACATGGCCATTAAAGACTAAAGCTCACAACCAAAATTTCAAGATTAAAAGTTAGGCCTCCTATTGGTTTTTATGTGGTGCAATGTTATTCATTAAGCGGCACTATTTACAGTGCAAGAAAAGCCACGAGGTACGAGAAAACCCACTATAAGAGTTTATTAGGGAAAGGGGAGGAGGTTAGGCCTATGGGAAATGATTGTGCAGGGAGAGAGAGAGGATAAGATGGAACCTGCTTTCTATAAGTTCCCATCGCATATGCGCATATGGGTTTATGTAGCTATGCCAGGCATGCACATAGATTACGTGATCACTCAGCGCACGGATTACGTAGGACGTAAGGCCCTGGAATGACTAAGCCTCTTGCTTGGCTACTGGACGGCGCATGTGCGGTCATGTAGCTGGAGGAGTGGCCAGGAATTCTATCACCTCCTGTTCTGGAAGCACCACGAAGGAATGGGTTTTATGCTACCTTTATCTCTTGTTACACACACACACACACACACACACACACACACTAAGGCCTCAGTAAATAGTTGTTGCCATATGAATAAAACTGCCATATACATGTTCTAAGAATGGGTGAGGGTAAAATCGTGGTTTTATTTACTGATACTCGATGTCTCTGCTTCAGAATGTGTATGTGAAACCCTGTCACCTCATCTCTGTAGAAAAAGCAATGAGATACTAACCCTGCATTTGTCAGGAACAAAGGATCTGGGTGCTCCACAGAGCCCAGTATTAACCATGCAGGTTCCATCTCTCAGCATCTGTAAACTACAGCAAGCAGAGAGGCCCCTTTCCTATTGTTGGCAAAGTGTGATGAAGGGAAAGGGGAATGAATGCTTTGGGCTGGGATCCTGGCAGCTCATTCTGCTAGGCAGCTTGGTCAGCCGGGTGATTTCATTCCCCATTTCTAAGTTTGGAGGCTTAGAGTTGGAGGTACAGCTCAGTGGTATATAACACTTGCCAGGCAGGTGCGAGGTCATGGCTTCCATCCCTAGTTATGGGGGTGGGGGTGGGGGAGAGAGGTGTGTTAAGTAAACTCTCCCAACATATAATTTTAGAAGAAAGAGATGGAAATGAATAGTATTCGGTTCCTACCATTAGCTTAGCACAGAGTTCGGTATGAAAAGGACAAAGATAAGGAAAAACAAAGTCCTCAATGTAGCCAGTACCCAGTGGATTATCTGGGTGACTTACTCATTGCTGACTAGAGTTTACATTTTGTCACTTCCTTCCTGGAATCTCAGCACTGCCCACTATTGAAAGGACATTCAGCAAGTGTTTGCCAAGTAAATAAAACGTCAGCTAAAACTCCACATCACTGATGGTGGTCTTCCCAAGATAATGTGTTTTCCTTGTCATCTTCAAGCTTTTGCCTCGTGACTCTGACTAGAGAGTGACCCCCTGGTGTTATAGCCCTGAGTCATTGCTTGCTCACTGGCCACCCTCACACTCCCACTGCCCTGGTGCATAGTCTGTGAGGAGCATGGGGGTAGAAATCTATGGGACTCTGAGAAGTAACTGTTTGAGGAGTCCTGGTGACGATGGTGATGATAATTACAATGACTCATTTGGTCTTTTGGGTACCCATGGTGTGGTAGGCACTTTGCATCCCATTCTATCTGAGCAGTGGCCTGTGGAAGGTGGTTAGTCCTCTATCCTGTATAGTCATCCTGAGTGTGGTAAGCCAAGACTGAGCTGAGGGGCCCAAGTTCACGCTGCAGGCAAATGACAAGGCCAGGACTTGAATTCAGTCTACTTGCAAACCACTTCCTCCCCTGAGTGTCACTGGAGTAAACTAGAAGAAAACTGGGGCATATAACAGAATAATCAGTTCCCTGGTGTACTCCACCCCAGATTCATAATGTCCTGGATCAGGCCAGGTTCGTGGACATGGATCCAGGGATCACAATTTGGAAACGACTACATTAGAGTGACACTCTCTGTTGCAAATACAATTTGATCCACTGATTCCTTTTAATATTTTCTGGTAGTGACACCCACAGAAGAGAAAGAATGGGTAAATTTAATTTTAATACTGTTTTATTCCAAAGTAATATCTATGATCAATATAACATTATTAATAAATGATTTTACATTTTTTTCATAACTCTTGAAAACTCTGTGCTACCAACACATCACCAATTGGACTGGCTACCTTTTAGGGGCTTAGTGGCTGCTTGTGATCAGTGGCTCCTGGACTGAACAGCCTGGCAGCATGCCACAGCTTTTAGAGCTGCTCATTAGAGATCATGAGACAGGGAGTGGGAATGACCTGGATATTCGGGCTATTCAATAGTAGAGTGCTTGCCTGGTATGCATGGAGCCCTTGGTTTGATCCCCCAGCACCTGTCAAGCATGTGTGGTGGCATGTGCCTATAATCCCACCAGCAATGAAGTGGAGGCAGGAAGGTTGAAAGTTCAAGGCCTTCCTCAGCTACATAGTGAAGCGTTAATCTAATTAATCTTTATCAATAAAAAAAATCGGAGGGGTGAGGGGTGAGGGAAAAAGAACTTGGGGGAGCGGGAGATCCCAACTGGATCAAGAACAGAGAGGGAACACAAGGAATGTTCATGGTAAATGAAGACCACATGAGAATAGGAAGAAGCAAAGTGCTAGAGAGGCCCACAGAAATACACAAAGATGCCCCACAATAGACTGCTGGCAATAGTTGAGAAATAGCCCGAACTGACCTACCCTGGTGATAGGATGGCCAAACACCCTAATTGTCGTGCTAGAAACCCCATCCAGTGACTGAGGGAACTGGATGCAGATATCCATGGTCAGGCCCCGGGTGGAGCTCCGGGAGTCCAATTGGCGAGAAGGAGCGGGGTTTATGTGAGCAAGAGTTGTTGGGACCAGGGATGGATGGAATACAGGGACGAGTGGCCAAACGAATGGAAACACATGAACTGTGAACCAAGGGCTGAGGGGCCCCCAACTGGATCAGGCCCTCTGAATGGGTGAGACAGTTGATTGGCTTGATCTGTCTGGTAGGCATCCAGGCAGTTGGACAGGGTCCTGTGCTCAGTGCATGAACTGGCTGTATCTGAAACCTGGGGCTTAGCAGAGACGCTTGGCTCAGCCTGGGAGGAGGAGACTAGACCTGCCTGGACTGAGTCCACCAGGTTGATCTCAATCCTCGGGGGAGTCTTTGCCCTGGAGGAGATGGAAATGGGGGGTGGGCTGGGGGGAGGGGGACGGAGCAGGATGGGGGAGAACGGGGGAATCTATGACTGATATGTAAAGTTGAATCATATTGAAAAATAAAATAAAATAAATTTAAAAAAAAAAGAAAATATGTAAAAAAAAAAAATCGGGAGTCAGATATCGGGGTAAGAACCTAAAAGATCAGAGAAGCAGGGGAGCAGCCACCAGTCATTTCCTACCTCTACCGTTCCTCTGTCCTTGATCCTCTCTCCGCACCGCCTCACTACTTCCTGTCTCCTCTCTGACTACAGTCCTCCAAACCTCTATGGTTAATTTTGGTCAGCTAGTGGCTAGCTCCACCCTCTGACTCCAAGCAAGCTCCATTTGTCAGAACACAGTCAAAATATCACACAACAACATGCAACATCTGAGGCCATCTGGGCTATATGAGACCTGGTCTCAGAATGAAAGACAGGTGTGAGGGAGAGAAGGCTGGGGGAGGGGAGAAAGAGGAGAGAAGGGGAAGAATGGAGCAGAGGAGGAAAGAGGGGAGAAAAGAAACCCCAAATGTCCCTTTCTGCTGCCTTGATCCCCTTTGGGGAAAATGGCTCCTGCTCCAGACTAACAGTGTCCTATAGGAAACAAGAATGATGCTCCATTAGTAAAAGAGGCCATCCTGTGAGCTCTTCCTTCCTGGATCCCAGGACTCTGTTCTACCAGGCTAGAAGACGGGGTTTCAAGGTAGAGCCCAGGTTAGTATGAATGACATCAGGGCCAGCATACCATGTGTTTTGATCTATTTATGTTGCCATGACAACATCCCACAGCCTAAAGTCCTCACCTCTTAATTCTGTGACGTGGGATTTAGGATTCGGTTTTGAAGGGGACACACTCAGACCGTAGCACTATGTGTGGTGACAGGTTGAGATTCCTATCTCTTCCCAAGGGGCTTCAGGAATTACAGACCTTGAGCTCCAGCTGTCTCTCCCCCTTGGTTTTGCAAGGGGGGAGGGCAGTGTACCAATTACTGTGTGATGATTTGCTCAAATGTTTCAAGGGGTCAGTAGTAACTGAAGTGCTCCTAAGAACCACTGCCACTCTGCATATTTCAGGAGGTTTGTGTACGTGTTACAAACACTGTTTCTTTGCCTTTGCAGGTACTATGGATTGTCTGTCTGGTTCCCTGATGTCATTAAACATCTGCAGTCTGACGAGTATGCCCTGCTAACCAGAAATGTGCAAAAAGATAAATACGCAAACTTCAGCATTAACTTTACCATGGAAAACCAGATCCACACTGGGATGGAGTATGACAATGGCAGGTCGGGAAACTTTGTCATAACTTGCTAGCTAGTCACAGACACTGGCTTCGTGGTGGTGTACAATTGATAATAACCAAAGCCCACGGGGTTTTCAATGGTATTATTAGTTATTTGGGGGTGGATTTTAATCATTTAAAATCCACTTCAAAGATATGCACATGTCAGTTACTTCAACCTAGTGCAGAAACTGGCAGAGAACCCATCATATGCCTCTTGGACAACAACAAAAATCACTTCTGAGACGCACTTTGCCTCTTGCTCACTGAGCAGCAGAGGTGAGAAGCGAGCTTGGAGGCTCTTGAAGACCCATGAACAAGTTAGGGAAGAGAGGAGGGAACCTCATGAGGAAACAGGAAGGGCCAGAGAGTGTGTGACTCGGGAGAAAGGGGGATGTAAGCGGGAGTCTTCCATCTCTGAAAGCGACCGCATTTCAGGTCTCCACTGTGCAGATCAAGAGCTGGACTTCAGTGTGTCAGAAAACCTGTCAGTTGGTGAGCAGAAATGGTCTCCCCAAGTGAAGGGCTGTGAATACGGTAGAGGGTTAGCAAGGATAAGCACAGGACCAGGCTGCCTCTTAATGTTAGGTGAGCCAGGGGCTCAGGGAGGTGGGTCTGCCTCATCTTTTCAGAGAGAAAGATGGATAGAAAAGGGAACCGTGTTCATTTACATATCATCTGAGCAGAAATCGCTGATATGAACTCACAGTAGCTCATTATTCCTAGGAAATTGTCTTAATTTTTAAAATGATGAAATTTTTTAAAATTCCAAGATAATTAAAATTGCCAAAGGCAAAAACCTGTTCATTGAGATGAAAAAGACTTGTGGAATGCTTGTGGCCTGGATAATGGATACTTGCCAGTATGGGGGGTGGTCATTATTCTAATTAGCCATCTAATAAGAGGTCTAACCATCTTTTGGGGGGTGTGTATGATGGTTTTGTTTATCAGCACATTTTTCAATAATAAAATTTATGAAATTAAAAGAAGAAAGCATACCACTCAGTGGAAAATGGATTAATGGAGGCCGTCATGGTAGGAGAAATAAACCACCATCCGGAGAGACCTAAACATAACCCATGCGGCCTGCATCTGACTCACTCACCCACCTGAACCACTGATGACCTGCACATGTTATTTCAAGGGAACTTGAGCATCAAATTCTGTGGTTGTGGGATGAATATTTGTTTCGAAAAGTACTGTTCTTCCATTCGAAATTTCTAAGATACAGTGGGTGTGGTGGTACATACCTATAATACTATATAACTATATATAATAACACAGGGGATGGAGAGCCAGGAGGTGGCGAGTTCGAGTCCAGCACCGTACATAGTATGTACCACATAGTAGGAACATGTTCAAAATAACAACAACAAAAAGAACATTTTTAAATATCGTTTGTGTCTGAGACAGTCATAATTTTAGTAATATTTATAAACATTCTAAACTGGATGTATAGTTTACTAACTAATGTTCAGTATATTAATAATATAGTAATTAATAGTTTTAACAATTCTGCCATAAAATCCTTGAGCTGGATGTGATGGCACACACCTGTAATCACAGCACTTGGGAGGCAGAGGCAGAAAGACTGAGGTTGAGGCCAGCCTGGGCTCTCTTGCCAAAATCTGTCTAAAAAGACCAAACACCAGGCTGAGGAAATGGCTCAGTGTGTGAAGTACTTCCCATGAAAGCCTGATGAAGCCACACAAAAGCCAGACCTGATTACATGGAGACAGAAAAATCACTGGACACTCACTGGCCAGCTAGCCTGGGCTATGTGCAGTGAGCAACAAGGAGACCTTATTCCAACAAGAACTATTATTAGAACAGCACTAGAGAGTCTTCTCTATCCTCCATACGTGTGCCATGGCACCAACATGCCCACACTTCTTCATGCACACAAAAGTGCATGTGCACACATGGGGGAATTTTTTTAGGACCCCAAAGAAAAACCTTGTAAACATATATTTTGCATTTGAAACATTTATTTTAGATGACAGAAGAAAAGTTTTGTCTTTCAAAAGAAATTTGTAATAATACTGCTGAGTCACTTTTGAATGGTGGCTTCCCTGTGTGGGATTCCCCAGTGGAGACCCTTTGTACCCTCACCTGGAATACCCTCCAGGTTGACTGCACAGATGGTACAGAGTCCTTCCTTGTCTGTGTGCAGAATGTTCAGGGAGAGTCCAGAGGCTTCCTGACCAAGGCCCTAGACAGCATGAGTTGCGGGAAGAGGCTTACCATTTCCTTCTTCAAACATTTGAATTTGACACCAGGAACGCCCTGGGTATATCACACAGTAAGATTGCTTCCCCTTTCCAAATTCAGGCTCATTTTAAAATTTCCAATCTATCACACATTAAGATTGCATCCCCTTCCCAAATTCAGGCTCGTTTTAAAATTTCCAATCTTTGCAACCTTTCCAGCCTCCTGCAGCACATTCACCTGCTCGTCCTGTGGGCTCCTGGAGTGGAGAATTGGAAGGTGGTTGGTCTGTGAGGCCACAGTGCATTTGCAATTGATAAATACAATTGGGCATTAGCATGTGAATAATCTTTGGGAGTACATAGCGGAGAGGGAATGCTTTGAATCAACTCACATGCCTCTACAGATTAGTCAGTCTCTTTCTCTACTAGGGCGAGGTAACAAGCATTCTCTCTTTGGCTTGCTAAAGATACATGGAGTCTCTAATAAGGAAACAAGACTCACTGATGCACACTTACCCACAGCTTCAGCGAGTCCATATCAATGACTCGTAGGCTCTTCTTTTAAGACATTGGGCTTCTTAAGCCCATTATCATCTCCACTACTAAGAATTCCCCGTTGCAGTACCTTAAAAGTGGATCTGACCCCATCTCATCATTCTGCATGTTCCCAAAGGTCAACGGGGCTCTTGTGTTTTGATTTGGCTCAAAGAATATCTTTGGATTGTGAGAGGGAAAAGACCCCAGGAAATCAGTGTGCATTTTCTCACCCTTGTCAGGCACCCCTCCCACGACGAAGCAGAACTCCCATGCTCTGTCATCAAAGGTTCTAAACTTAGGAAACAGACTTTATGAAAAACTCGGAGGGCTGGGGATATAGCTCAGTGGTACAGCACTTGTCTGGCATGTGCAAGTCCCTGGGCTCAATCTCCATCACTGTAAAATATAAATGTAGGTAAAAATGTAAAGTTCAGATACTAACACATCTGCACGTGAGATTCGCAAGTCCTCAATGGAGACTTTTCCAAAAAAGGAATCTGGGGAGGGGCTAGAGGACAGTGATGGAAACCGAACAATCCAGGGCCACAGCTCTAGCTCTCAAGACCTTTTGCCATCATCGTTAAAAACCAACCAGACTTGAGTGCCATTGCTTCTCCTGACAGGAAATAATGTTGAACAGTTGTACAACCAAAAAACAGTATACCCAAGGCCAAAAGGGAAAAAGCCAAGTGCCTAGAGAACCAAGGTACCCTTTATAACTTAAGGATGGTTATAGCAGAGTGCCAAAACTTAAGGATGGCTATAGCAGGTTGCCATAACTTAAGGATGACTATAGCAGGGTGCCATAACTCTTATCCATTTAACTTAGCTTTGAACTCGAGTAGATAAGAGTCAATTCATTTGTATGTATATGTGTTGTACAGATTCCTCGGAGTCAAGTTCAAGTCTGTAACTTTCAAAGATTCAGTGTTTAAGTCCTGCACCTTTGACGACGTGACCTCAGTCAACACCTACTTCAAGAACTGCACATTTATTGATACCCTGTTTGAGAACACAGGTAAGGTATGGCTCACACTACCTACAGTGGCAGCAGGGAGGCTTCAAAGGGCCTCTGTTTTGGCAGAAATGTCAGAATCATGTGACAGTGGGGCTAGAGACTCGTATGGCAAGTGGAGATAAAAGTGTGAATGAACAATTTCCCCATATCAGGTTGAATCAAAGGCAAGCTGGTATTGTTTTGCTTTCTTGGATTTAATATGGAGGCTTACCCAAGTTCAAAATGGGTAAAATTAATAAATAGCCTTTGGAGAAATACTTCTTAAAGCAAAGAATTGCCCCGAGGGTTTATTTGTTTTGATAATTTCACAGTTTGGTTCTTGTTTAAGTAAGCCTGTCTTAACTCTCCACTTCACAGAGGGAGCAGTATGTGGCTGTGCTCAGTAACTTAGAATGCTTTAGCCCTGAGTGTGCAATGGAGTTTCAGAAACCTCCCAGAGAAGTAAAGGAAGCTGACAACCTAGTCTGGGTCATCAGACACTCACAGTCTCAGTTTTCACAGTACCTGAGGCTTAGAAAAGTTATGTGGCTTGATCACAATAAATGACCTAGTAACCCTAGTAACAACTAACCTTGGACCCCTGGTCTGTGTGACTGTACTGTCCACGCTTTCCCATTCCCACATATTTGTCTAGAATCATATCCCGACCCTCCAGGAAGCTGAGTGTCTGCCCTGTTAACCATCCGGCCTTTCTGGCACTCAGTCAGGAGCCAGTTCTGCCCCCACTCCAATGAGAAAGAGGCCAAGTGTTGTCTTCTAACCCATTTGACCCCAGGAGAAGAGCTGTTCTGAGGGAGCGGAGGGTAAACTTCTGACCAGCAAGGAAGATGATGGGTTGGACCTGAGCTCCTCTAGGAGAACCTAACACCATGTAAAATCCTTCTTGGTGTGATAAGTTCAACAATAACAACAACAAGATGCATAGTATAGATGTCAATGACCTTCATGGGAGACTGGCCTTCATTCTTCTGTGACTTCATCTACATAGACCTTAAATTATAAATGCAGCTTCACAGACTCAAAGGGAGTCCTGTTCCTTCTGTGTGTCTCAGAGGCCCTAAAAATGACAATGACGAGGTCAATCTAGGCATAATTTAAAACAAATTGTTTTTATAATTGTATTATATAGAACCTGTTGCAATAATATAATTAGCAAAGGCCAATCATCATAGGGAATCAAGATAACTGGAAACTTTGTTAATTTAGTACCTTGTCCAACAAAGAAAGCCCTCCATGCTGCTCCTTCGCAATGTGAGGTTCCAGACTAGCTCTCATGCTCCAGCGGGAAAACACAAAAAGTCAAGTCAGCCCCAGCCATGGGATCCCCAAAGAATTGGCAGTCCTGTGATTCTCTTTTGAAGTCTCAGTGGGATTTCTGTTACTGTCCATATCTGTCACTTGCACCTGACAAGAGCTTGATGGATTTTATTTGTTCTTGTTTCTACAGATTTTGAGCCATATAAGTTCATCGACAGTGAATTTCAAAACTGCACGTTTCTTCACAACAAGACAGGATGCCAGATTACTTTTGACAACGACTATAGTGCCTACTGGATTTATTTTGTCAACTTTCTTGGGACGTTGGCGGTGTTACCAGGAAATATTGTGTCTGCTCTCCTGATGGACAGAATTGGGCGCTTAACAATGCTAGGTGTGCGCTTACCTTCATCAAAAGACACAGCTGTCCCTGCGATCTAGAGAGAACCTGTTTCCTATCCTGTTCCCTGTCCCTTAGAAATGCACACCCATAAGAAATCCCATAGAAAATCTCTTAATAATAAAGAAAGAAAAAGAAATCCCTTCGGTCTTGCATTAGGACTGAACTGTAGTGAAACTTGTGTCTAATTACATTTCATATGAGCAATCCCCATGAGTTACAGACTGAAAAACTTATTATGTGTAGCTAATGTATATTTTTCCACTTAAGTAGATGAGTAAGGGATGATGTGCGTTTGCACATGACACATTCAAAAGGCATTTAGACCGCCTTCCAGACAGGTGGGTACACTTGAACTTAAGTTCCATAGAGCCCAGTCTGCAGCTTCCCCATAGAACTGTCTTCTTGGGAGAGCTCTAAGACCCAAGGGCCCTCACTCTGCCGAGATGACAGGAAACAATCTTTCGTCCTCTGTTGGCAGGTGGCTCCATGGTGCTCTCAGGGATCAGCTGTTTCTTCCTGTGGTTTGGCACCAGTGAATCCATGATGATAGGCATGCTGTGTCTGTACAATGGACTGACCATCTCAGCGTGGAATTCCCTTGATGTTGTCACGGTGGAACTGTACCCCACAGACCGGAGGTAGGCTGGCATGGGACCACTGGAAGGTCATTACTGGGATAAGCAAACCATCATTCCCAAGGCAGTGAAAATCCACAAAATACCTAGCTTATGAATTTGTAGGTTTTGCTTGTATCTTTTAGAAGGATTCTGAGCAGGAGTTAATAGAACAGTAAAGAAATGTAATTATGTCCATGATTTAACACGTTGGCTAACAATAACAGGGAGCTGCAATGTCACAGTGAACGTTAGGATTTAATAGCCTGTCTTGGCCTCCACTTTGGGTACTTATCAGTCCTGTGAGGGTCATTACCTTACATTTGCAGGTACCTGTACTAGCAACTATAAAGAGGTAGAAAGTGTCTCTTGATCTTTCTAGTCTGTTGGAAGAAAGCCTAATATATTGATAATTATAAAAAGGAGGCTGGAGAGATGTCTTAATGGGTAAAGCACTTGCCATGCCAAGTGTGAAGACCTAGACTCCACATAAATCTGAGCACAGTAGCACCCATCTGAAGTCCCAGTGCTTGTAGTGGGAGGTGGGAACAGGAGAATCCCCAGAAACTCAAAGATCAGCCAACCTGCAGCATGCTACATTGGACAACCGAAATACTTTCTCAAAGTGGAAAGAGGAAACACCACCTGAGGTTGTCTTCTGACCTCCGCAGTGTACTATGGCTTACACATATTTGTGCACACACACACACACACACACACACACACACACACACACACTTTTGAAAGATTTATTTATATGTTATATGTGCATTGGTATTTTACCTGCATATATGTCTGTGAGCATGCCAGAACTCCTAGGAGTTACAGATTGTTGTGACATGACAATGAGGGTGCTGGGAATTGAACCCCAGGTCCTCTGAAAGAGCAGCCAGTGCTCTTAACCGCTTAGCTATCTATCCAGCACCACCCCACTCCCCCATTTCTTTAAGAAGAAGAGAAAGGTTGCAAGCCAGATGGTGGTGGCACACGCCTTTAATCCCAGCACTTGGAAGGCAGAGGCAGGAGGTTCTCTGTGAGTTTGAGGCCAGCCTGGTCTACAAAGCAAGTTCCAGGACAGCCAGGGCTGTTAACACAGAGAAACCCTGCCTCAAAAAAAAAAAAAAATTGCTACTGGAATATTTACTCACACAATCCCCAAGAGACATAGATACTTAGGGCATCATATCAGAAAAGGCTGGGTAGAACTTTAGCAGTTGAATAATTACATTAAAAGCATAGAAGTCCTTAATGCAAGAAATCCACGGAGTCTGCTTAAAGGACAAAGGGATTTATTAAGAAAGGAAAACTCACAAAACAGAACGGAGGAATTGTCGCAGGGTCCTGGAAAAAGTGAGGCATGGCCAATGCTGTTCTTCTCCAAGTCCTACCAGGGAGCAAAGAGAGAGTGCTTCCATGAATCTCAGGCCTTAAGGGTAGCCGAGAGGCCACGCCCCAGGGACATGTATTTCAAGATCATAGGCAGGTAGAGCACTTACCCGCTGCATCTCTAGGGCTGCAATTCGGGGTCATAGAGCAGATATCCACTACAAGTCCTGTTTTGCCATCTGGCATGAGCAGAAACGTATGCTCTGTGCCATCTTTTATTTCATGCAAAATTCCCATGTTTTATTTACCATGGAAGTCCTCTGCACTGGAATATTATGTAGCCTTTGAGAAGAAAAGGAGCCCTCCTCCAAAAGGGCTACACTGAGGCATTTGAGCTCTTGATTTATTACTGATCCTGTCATCCCTCTGACTTCATTTTCTCAATTTATTGACCATCCCTAGGTATATCCTGTACCAGGTAGACTCTCATATTTACTCCTCAGGAACATCTTTACGTCTTTTCCTGACTTAAAAGACCTGTATTGGTACCCGTATGCCTAACT
>CABHPQ010178419.1:0-10859 GCA_902168405.1 Peromyscus aztecus
GTGTATGGATGGAAATGTCATCAGCCAGCTTCCTGCTCCTCCAGCCATGCTTCCCCTCACAGTTGCTATGTGTTCACCCCTGTGAAGGACCCTATCCTTTTATAGAGTCCAAATATAAACCAAAATAAGCCCTTTCCTCCTCTAAGTTGCTTCTTGTCAGGATACTCTATCACAGAGACAGAAAAGTAACTAAGGCAAGCATAGACCTTTGTACCCAAGCAATTCTACTTCTAGTGACTTATCCTGTGAAAAATAACCAGAGAAGTGCACAAAAATGGCAGGACAGAATATTCATGGCACTGTGCTTCAAATAGAAAAAAATCAGAAAACTAATTATACGTATCATGTGAGACTTGGGTTAAATAATGATTGGAAAAATACAGCTATTTGGTGAGACACTATTGATCAATATTGGAAAAGGGCTCTAACTTTAATATAGAAATAGATTTGTGTCACCATGAGAAGCAAAAATATCATGTCATATAATGAAGTATTATATTCTGACCTCATTTACTGGAAAATATATTTTAAGCATGCTTTCATAAGCCAGAAAAAAAATAATCTGTGACAGGGGAGATAGTTGAGTTGGTAACTAACGTACTTGCTGCACACAGCATGAGGACCTGATTCATATCTCAGAACCCACATAAAGCAGCAGAGGCTGCTGTAACTTCAGGGCTGGGGGCTGGGGGGAGAGGCAGACCCTGCACTTTCCTGGCCATCCAGTCTAGCTAATCAGTGAGCGCCAGGTTGGGTGAGAGGCCCCGTCCCAAAAAGCTAAGTGGCTGACTCAGTGGACAGAGGCATTTGCCATGGCAAGCCTGATGACCTATGTTCAGTCCCTAAAACCCACATAAAGGTGGAAGGAGACACCAGACGCCACTGTTGACCTCGGACCTCCATCCTCACACCATGGCACACATGTTCTCACGTAAAAATCCGTATTCTCAAACAATTTTAATAAATGAAATAAACATATATTTAAATAGGCAGAAAGTGACTAAGGAAGATACTTGATGACTCTTGATACTCACTCATACCTGTGCACACATGCACGTGTGTGTACACACACACATACACACAATTCTGAAAGGATTTAGAGATCTTGTGTCTAAATGGTAAGAATATTAGTGTCTTAAATTTGTTTCTTTTTTATCTGTAACTTCTATAATTCTTCACTGAGGACAGAGGGTAGAAGCATGTTCTATATTGACTGCACATTTATTATGAAATAAAAATGCAACAAAAATCCTTCCTACGGCCCCAGATAGGCCTGCATTAGCCAGTGTTCGGTTACTATAACAAATACTTGAAATCATCAATTCATACAGTGAAAAAGGTTTATTTTGGCTCACGGTTTCAGAGGCTTTGGAGCGTTTTCAGGAAGCCCTGATGAAGGTAGGCTTACAGTGATGCACAGCAGGCAGGAAGCATAACCAAGAGCAAACAGACCGGACACAAAGAGAAAAGAGTCAGGATCCACGTACACCGATGACTCAACTTCCTCCCCGGGGACTAAGACTTTACTACCCAGACCCTCAGAAGATATGTAAGAGCCAGATTATAGACATTCCTTCAAATATTGCTGAGAAGAGCCAATTCCAAAAAGTTGCTTCACTTCTGAATATAGACCTGCATACGGTTGTCTCTCGGCAACACCCAAGACCCTCCTGGGTGCATAAGTGTATGGGTGGCACACACTGGAATCAATGAATTGGTTTTTTGATTTGTTTTGTTCTTTAAAAAGAACATAAAGTTGTGAGGGTTGAATCTGGGAGGAAAGTGGACATAAATACAATCATAATACACTGTGTGCATGTATGAAAATCTCAAAAAAATTATATTTAAACAAGCATAAAAGATCTTTGCATATGTAACTAAATAAGATCAACCTGGATTGTCTGAGTGGGCTCTGTTACAGTTTGGTTATTAAATGTCACCTCAATTCTGTTGGCCAGGAGGCAAAGAAAGTCATAGGAAGGCATCAGGAACACAGTCTTCTCTGACTAGGCAGCACCTCCCTACATCCTCTCAATATCCCATTATGTTATGAACCCATAAAGGGAATCCACTGATGAGGTCAGGACTCACATGATCAGTCATCTCCCAAAGGCCTCACTACCAAATACTGTTTTAATGGGGACCAAGCCTTCAACACATGAGTTTGGGTGGATACAGTCTGTCTTAGTTAGGGTTTTTATTGCTGCCACAAAATACCAGGACCAAATGAGAAGCTGGGAAGGAAAGGGCTTACTCATCTTACACTTCCACATTGCTGCTCATCACCACAGGAAGTCAGGACAGGAACTCCAACAGGGCAGGATCCTGGGGGCAGGAGCTGATGCAGGGGCCATGGAGGGGTGTTGCTTGCTGCTTACTGGCTTGCTCCTCATGGCTTGCTCAGTCTGCTTTCTTATAGAACCCAGGACCACCAGCCCAGGGATGGCACCACCCACTATGGGCTGACCCCTCCCCCATTGATCTCTAGCGGGGTCCTTCCTCTCTGATGACTCTAGC
The DNA here is from genome assembly GCA_902168405.1 of Peromyscus aztecus. NCBI lineage: Eukaryota > Metazoa > Chordata > Mammalia > Rodentia > Cricetidae > Peromyscus > Peromyscus aztecus. The sequence goes on from CABHPQ010178419.1 coordinate 2,518, forward strand.
CTGTGTCAAGTTGACACACAAACCCAGCCAGTACACAGTCTGCCGTGGCAGAGGAGGGGTGGTGTCCTGAGAGGCAGGAGCCTGTTATGTCTCAACAAACAAGAAAACAGAGAGAGTTCCTCCAGAACACAGACACATCACTGTGTCCCACTTCCTCCAGCTAGGTCCCACCTCCCAAAGGTTCCACAACCCCCGAAAACAGTGCCACCATCTAGGACCAAGTGTTCTCACCCATGGGGCTGTGGGCGACACTCCAACCCCAGAGCATGACAACTTTAGGTCTTACATTATCTTAGCTTCAAATCCAAAGGAATAGCCTGGTTATATATTTTTCTAAAACCTCATTTGCTATGATCAGGGCTGAGGATTGAAACTGAGACCTTGCACATGCCAGACACCTGAGCTATATCCCTACCTATCAAATTTGATTCATCCCACCAGAGTGGCAAAGGGTTATATGGTGATCTAACCTCAATTTGAAAAAAGCATTAAGGTAGAGTAAAAGTTAGGACTCTCCAGGGCAGGCCATGATGCTGCACACCTTCAAAGGCAAAAGATAGAGCAATGCTTCTGCCAATGGGGTCCTGCTTCTGGGACCCTAGTAGTGCCCTGAGGTACCCCAGATCTTTACAAGCCCCCACTGCTGCTCAAGAAGAGTCTCTAGAGCCAGAGAAATGGCTCAGTGGGCAAAAGCAATAGCCACAAAAGCCTAATGATCTGAATCCAATCCCCAGAAGCCATGAAAGAGACAGACCTGATGGCACATGTCTGTAGTCCCAGCATCCTACAAGAGATGGGAGACAGACAGGAGAATCCCCCGACGCTCACCTGGAGTACATAGCGCAGCAGCAAATGACAAGAGAGACTCTGCCTCAAAAACAAGGTGGGAGGCAAGGACCAACACCCCAAATTGTCCTCTGACGTATGCACCCTAGGAAGTGTGCCACCCTCACACACAAGCATGTACACACATATACATCATACACACACACACATACACAAAAATAATAGTTTTTTTAAAGAGAGAATTTTCTACTTTTCAATGCCCTAGCTGTCCTATGACTAGATTCTCCACCTGGACTGTGAGCTTTGTGAACATAGTAGCAATGACTGGTGGCCACATATAATGTTAAATAAATGCATGAAGGCTGGGGTTATAGCTCAGAGGTACAGCACTTGTCTAGCCTGTTCAAGGCCCTGGGTTCGATCTCCAGAGAAAGAGAAGACTTAACCACCTCAGAAACTTCAGATGTGGACAACAAGAAGCATGTTAGGAAAATGTGCTGGACTGAAAGTCAAAATCCCATGTAATTAATAATTTTGGGCCTGCCACTAAACAACCGTGACCATAAACAATTTACTGGACTCTTTTTGGCCTCTGTTTGGTCCTGGACAGAACATAGCCTCACAATGTAACATGATGTAACATTAAACAGTTGGGATGCATTAGAAAGACACTTATTACTTGACCCATGTTCTCTGTGTCTTGTAAACTTTTTTTCTGGAAGAGATTGTAGGTATTAGTTCATCTTTCTGTGAGCTGGCCAAAAGCTTCAGCCACTACCACACCTGGTAAATACCATCCACTGAAAGCCAAACAAACAGAGCATCATCCGTCATCCTCTCAGAACAGAGCTTGAGGATTCCCATGACGGACCCGGGGGGGGGGGGGGGGGGGGGGAGGGGGGTGCCGCGCACAGCCCTCTGGGTGTCCTGAGTTGAAAACACTGCACTTGATGACTGAGAAGCTCAAAGATTCAATTATTCTGATAACAAATGTCTGCAAGTCCGTACAGATAAATGACCTAAAGGGAGGAGGTTTCAGGCACAGGAAGAAGTTAAAAAGAGAGGCAGGCTGCTCTGAGTTCTGAGCAACCTGAAGATTAAATCACATTTTCAAATACATCACCTTGCCATGGTCATATCTGGAGCCCAGCAAACTCGTCTCTTGGTTCCATCAGATAATTGACTAGTAACATTTATGGAAGCTAGTGATGGTTTATGTTCATAATTTGAGCACTGAGAAGGATGAGGCAGAAGGAACATGAATTCTAGCCTAGCCTGGATTACACAGCGAGAGCATGTCTCAAAAAAGTCAAAAGGTAAAGAGAAAGGGGAGAGGAAGGGAGGGAGGGAGAAGAGGGGGGGTTGGAAGGGAATACTGCTGTCCACCAAGTGCATCTCACCTCTTGTGTCTCGGCTACTACTTCTCCCCACACCACAGCAGCAGGTTCTGTATCTTCCTAGGTCACAGCTGTCCATCTTCATGCTGTGACTTCACAGGATAGAAGGGTCAGGGAACCTCCAGAGTCTCTTTTATAAGGTCACTATCTTAACTATATGCAAGTAGAACAGGTTACTATAGATGGAGTATTTTATAAACAGTAGAAATGGATTGATCGCTCACAATTCTAGAGACCAGGAAGGCCAAGACCAAACCACCAACAGATCTGATACCTGCTAAAGGCTTTCTGCCTCATTGATGGCAGCTTTCTGCTGTTTTCTTAGATGGTAGAAGGGACAAACAAGTTCCCTTGGGCCACTTTTCTAAGACCGCCAATCAAAGGCAGGTGTGGTAGGCTGTGTCCAATGTGAAGGAGACTGAGGCAGGAGGATCATCACAAGTTCAAAGCCAACCTTAGCTATATAGTGAGTTCAAGACTAGTCTAGACTATATAATTAGTTCAAGGTCCACCTGGACTACTAGTGAGGTCAAAACCAGTCTAAACTTCAGGATGAAGCATATCTCAAGAAAAAGACAAAACATTGATTCCATTCAAGGACACTGCCCCCATGACCTCAAGACCCCATCTCTTACTACTATAGCATTGGACATTACCATTCAACATAGCAGGGTAGGGGATTACAGATATTCAGACCAGAAAGATACTATCTCATCTAGATCCCTTGTGACCTCATCAGTCATCAAAGGTGCCACCAGCTAATTCCATCATACTCAGAGTGAGCATTTGAACACACAAATTTGAGGGAGGTATGTAGCTAGAGTTTTCCTGGTCCTGCCTGGCCCACAGTCAGGGCAAATCTCTCTCACCCACCAGTCCCGAAGCCACTCAGACCCAACCAAGTAAACACACAGAGACTTATATTACTTATAAACTGTATGGCCATGGCAGGCTGCTTGCTATCTGTTCTTATATCTTAAATTAACCCATTTCTATTAATCTATAAATTGCCACGTGGCTCGTGGCTTACCAGTATCTTAACATCTTTTCATGGTGACAGCTGGCAGTGTCTCTTTGCCTCAGCCTTCCACTTCCCAGAATTCTCCTCTCTCCTTATCCCACCTATACTTCCTGCCTGGCTACTGGCCAATCAGCTTTATTTATCAATCAATCATCCATAGCACTTCCCCTTTTCTTTTTTTCAAAAAGAAAGGTTTTAACTTTCACATAGTACAATTACATGTAACAAAACAGTTATCAAGCAAGAATTACAGTTTTAATATCTAGTCTATTTGTATTTGGCAAAATTAAAGAAAATAGTCTATCCTATATTTGTGAATCTAAGGTTTCATATCTAACTTATCTCTTATCATAACTAAGGAAATCATAACTATCTAGTCTTCAACTACATCAAAGACCTCAGAAGGATATAATATTACCTGAGAAATGGGAGGATGCAAGCAACTTTCGAGAGTAGACAGAGACAGCTGGCAGCCTGGACAGTCATCCAAAGTTCTTTTGTAAAGTTAGGGCATCTGTCTTTAGCCCACAAGCCTAGAGTCTCTCAGTCACTCCTCTCTGTGTCCTATAGAATGTCTGGCAGTTTCCTCTGTAAAGCAGGAACCTGAAGGACCATTTTGTCAAGCAAAGTTCAGTGGTTACCTCCCTATGGGTCCTGCATGTCCAGTTGATCAAGCAGTCCAGGCAAGAACAGTTTCTTGCCCAAATGGCTATTTTTGCCAAGAAGAAGATAAACTCCATATGGAGTGTCTTCGATGCCCATCCTCCTCTCTGAAGTAAATCGGTGCTGCTAGGAGTAGACATGTCTCACTGTCCAGAAAGTCTAAATTTTCAAAACATTTTAAATGCCATATTCTGTAGGTCTTTGAAGTGGTTGAAGATTATCTATCTGAAATATATCTATGTATACCTTGAAGACTTAGCTAACACATCTACAAGTATGATTATCATAGATGACTAATTATTAATCTATTTCTTAATTATCCATTACAATTTTAAATGAGCTGTACAAATATAATACCTTAAACAAGAATAGAAATATACACACAGTATAACAAAATTAACTTTAAATTTGTATCAATAAACTAAAATCCATAGCAATATAAAACATTTCTAAACAAGTTGTTGTTCTCTAAAAGTAGGTTCATTAATCTACCCTTTCATCCTATCATTATCTATACTATCCCCTTTTCTTCTTTAGAAAGGGATTGCATTTATAATCAACCTGCCTTAAATAAAAATATTGGTTTTTCTCTGTCCCACGCCAGAGGGCTCTTCTGATATGGAACAAAAGAATCTCTCAACCTTTTTTTCATTTTATTTTTTTTAGCAATATGTTTGGGTTTAGAGAAGGAGTGAGCCAATTCCATCTCCAAAGCCAGCTTGGTGTATTTGGGAATTTGGGCGTAGCTTCTCTTACTACTTCCTGCTGGAGGGGGCTGCTGTATCTTATGGGGACATAGAGAAAATTTTAGGATTATGGAGTAGTCCGTGAGGGTGTATTTGTCTGAGCCAGTTGCCTTGAAACCTTTCTGGATGTTGGATCATCTGGGCCATGGTGTCATCGGAGACCATTCAGGGGGTCTTGGCTGATCAAACCTGATTTATCTTAATCTGGAACAAATCCATAGCCTCTTGCTTTCTGTGGAAACAAAAGCAGAGCCTCATGTTGGCACTCATGGCGGTGGCGGCTGGCAGCATCTCCTGACTCAACTTTTCTGTTCTCAGAATTCTCCTCTCTCCTTGTCCCACCTATACTTCTTGCCTGGCTACTGACCAATCAGCTTTATTTATCCATCAATCATCCACAGCAGAGGTACATTGAGTCTATGGCAGACTAGCCCTGTTATTACATCATCCTTTTCTTAGATGCGAAAACTGATACTCAGTGGGTAAAGCTGGGTCCTGGACCACCAAACTGCAATCCTGAGCTCCTAACCTTCATGCTATGCTGCTTCTCAAGATGCCCACTGGCCATTAAATGACACAATCTAAACCAAATCCATGGTTTTAATATCCTGGGTGTCATACCAAGAACTGCAATCTTGGCATCCATTCACACAGCTCAAGGGGCTAGTAGGTCCAGAATCAAGGTGAAAGCTGTATTGGCTTCTCCGTTCCATGCCTCTCTCCTGGCTTCTGCTGACCCTCAACAATCATCCATGTTCCTCAACTCGTAACTGTACCTCTCCAAACCCAGCCTGTTTCCCTATGTCTGTCTCCCTGTGGCATTTCTGTGTCTTCTTTCCAGTCTTTCTAAGGACCCTCTTTAATTTGGGGCCCACCCATTTGAAGGTGGTCTCATGTTGGGAGCCTCTCCCCAGTTACATGTTCAAAGACCCTTTTTCCAAATAAGGCACATTCATAGTCACCAGATGTTAGAGCACTGGCATATCTTTTGGGGAGACATCATGCCCCTATTATGTAACCCAACCATTTCTACCTCAACATTCTCACAAGTCATAAAGTCACATAACCCCACAGTTCTTCATTGGAGGATGGTGATCCCTCCTATATTCTAAAATTTCATCCTTATTATATTTATTATTTGACTTACATAAGTATGACAACTTTTTTAAGCTACAAGAGGCAGAGGACATGTCTCAGTGATGGAGTATGTGAATATTTAATTCATGCAAGGTCTTAAGTTCAATTCCTAGCACCACAAAAAAATAAGAGTTAAAATAAAGCAATGGGCTGGGGATGTGACTCAGTTGGTCAAACCCTTGAGTAGCATGCATAAAGCCACTGGGTTCAATTCCCAGCGCCATGTAAAAGCAGATATTTTGTACATATCTATTATCTTAGCACTTGAGAGGCAGAGGCAGGAGGATCAGAAAGTTAAGGTCAGCATTGGCTATATAACAAATTGGAGGCTAGCCTGGGCTATAGGAGACTCTCTAAATAAATAATGTTAATAGTAACTTAGGGACCTAAGAAAATACGAAGAAGTGGAAGAAGACAGCTAAACTTTATATTTAACTAACAATTGCTTGATAGCTGCACATGAACATGTGTACTCATGTGCATGCTTGTGCGTGTGTGTGTGTGTGTGTGTGTGTGTGTGTGTGTGTGTGTGTTAGTGGTGGTGCTGAGGATTGAACCCAGAGCCTTGCACATGATAGACAAGAGGCACTGACATTAAGCTAAGCCAATTGAGAATTTGCCAGACTTCTTGTGGTCTAAGCACTGTGTCGCACTCTAGGGAAAACCACAGAAGCTGTGAGTACAGTAAAGAGGTAGGGTATGCGTCTACAGGGCAAGACCTTGGATTCAAGCCTCAGCCCTGAAAAAGAAGAAAAAGAACTCAGTGCCTGCCCTGGTCAAGCGTGCCTCGAAATGAAAGAAGAGCTGTTGGGTGCCTGCAAAGCTAGTCGGGACTCACAGTTGACAGTCCCCAGGGAGGGCAGGCTGAGGCTTCCAGGTGGTATCTGCAGTGGGTCCTGAAAGAGGAATAGGGTGTAGCCGAGAATAGCCTGGGGGCACAGTTCAGGTGAAGAACAAACAGGAAAGAGCCACCGCATACAGCTGAGGACGGACCCACAGCCTTCAGGACACTGGGTAAGAATTCTGCCACTGAGCCTCATCCCCAGCCTGGGACAGGGCTCAACCCTGGAAAATGTCTGTAAGCTCAGAACAGTAATCTTCATGTAGGTCCTATTAGACACTGCTCAAAATTTTTCAATGACTTCTCATCACCTGCGACTAGAACCCTGACTCTTATATCCCAGCCCTCTACCACCCAGATAAAAACACTTCCTCCAGAGACAAAGCCTGTGCCGCGGCCATCCTGTCCTCTATCTGCCATTACCGAGAGTGGGCAGTCACACTGGATGAATTTTCTCCAAAACTCCAAATGATCTTGGAATTTGCAAAAGTCTACAAACCACCTGCCAAACTTCCAAAAATCCATTTTCTATATTAACATGTGAAGGCCAATTTTTCAGACTAAAAACTCAACTCTTTCATCCTGAGGGGCATCCAGGGGATAGTGACATAGCATGTCTAAAGATCCTAATGATGGCAACTGCCGACTCCAGTTGAATAACGGGCGAAAAGAAGCCTGTGAGGAAATGGAAGAACATGAGTCTAATACTCCTTATCCACAATTCTGAAATTCAAGAAGCTCCCCAAACTACAAGGTATTGCGTAACTCATTGGGTGTCAAGGCTTGGCCTGACCTGAACTGACAGACCTATTTATAGACTTTATCTCATTCCCTGGCCCTGACTAGCCCTTGGCTGAAGAAATAATAAGATACTTGCACAACACTGCAAGAGACCCCTATAGGGATGGTAGGTCACATTCTGAAACCTGCACGGCCCCAAGGATTTTAGATACAAGACCACCGTGGGCTAGAGGCTGCTGCAATCATGTGGCAGGTGTTTTTAGCTGTTTACTTTAGCTTACATTTTAGCTTTTTGGATTGGTTGATTGGCTGGTCGGTCAGTTGGTTGTTAGGGTCTCTCTATATAGCTCAGGCTGACCTTAAACTCAATGTACAGCCCAAGCTGACCTCAAAGTTTCAATCCCCCTGACTCAGCCTCCTGAGTGCTAGGACTGCAGTCTTGCTTCGCCTGGCTCAGCTCTGCAGGTGTTTTTAATGAGCATATTCCCTGGGGCTGCATTTATTCTTAGCTTGTGCTCAGTTGAGAGCTTAACCTGGTTATAATCACTGAAAACTCTTCATCAGAAGCCGATAAAATAACCAGCCATGGGCAGCTAGAACAAGAAAAGTCAGCCAGAAACAAGAGGTTGAATCTTGACCTAATTGGTTCCTTTCCCTGGTTATCTTACCTCCTTGACCCATCTGAAGTGAAGACACAGAGGATTTGAAATCCCCGCCTGCTAGACTGGCCTTGCGTGTTCTTGGGCCTACAGAACTGTTGAGTGGTTGGGGGTGGTGATGGCTGCCAATAATCCAGGACATAGGAGGGTGAGGCTGTAAACTCAAGGCCAGGCTGGTCTACATAGGCACTGTCTCAGAAAATGAAGAGAGGCTGGCAACGTGGTTCAGTGGGGAAAGGCACCTGCTGTCAAGCCCGACGACACAAGTTCGCTGCCTGGCACCCACGTGATAGACAGAGAGCAACAACGCCTTCAGATTGTTTTCTGACCTCCACACGTGGACTGAGGACC
>CABHPQ010178420.1:0-10849 GCA_902168405.1 Peromyscus aztecus
GTGTATGGATGGAAATGTCATCAGCCAGCTTCCTGCTCCTCCAGCCATGCTTCCCCTCACAGTTGCTATGTGTTCACCCCTGTGAAGGACCCTATCCTTTTATAGAGTCCAAATATAAACCAAAATAAGCCCTTTCCTCCTCTAAGTTGCTTCTTGTCAGGATACTCTATCACAGAGACAGAAAAGTAACTAAGGCAAGCATAGACCTTTGTACCCAAGCAATTCTACTTCTAGTGACTTATCCTGTGAAAAATAACCAGAGAAGTGCACAAAAATGGCAGGACAGAATATTCATGGCACTGTGCTTCAAATAGAAAAAAATCAGAAAACTAATTATACGTATCATGTGAGACTTGGGTTAAATAATGATTGGAAAAATACAGCTATTTGGTGAGACACTATTGATCAATATTGGAAAAGGGCTCTAACTTTAATATAGAAATAGATTTGTGTCACCATGAGAAGCAAAAATATCATGTCATATAATGAAGTATTATATTCTGACCTCATTTACTGGAAAATATATTTTAAGCATGCTTTCATAAGCCAGAAAAAAAATAATCTGTGACAGGGGAGATGGTTGAGTTGGTAACTAACGTACTTGCTGCACACAGCATGAGGACCTGATTCATATCTCAGAACCCACATAAAGCAGCAGAGGCTGCTGTAACTCCAGGGCTGGGGGCTGGGGGGAGAGGCAGACCCTGCACTTTCCTGGCCATCCAGTCTAGCTAATCAGTGAGCGCCAGGTTGGGTGAGAGGCCCCGTCCCAAAAAGCTAAGTGGCTGACTCAGTGGACAGAGGCATTTGCCATGGCAAGCCTGATGACCTATGTTCAGTCCCTAAAACCCACATAAAGGTGGAAGGAGACACCAGACGCCACTGTTGACCTCTGACCTCCATCCTCACACCATGGCACACATGTTCTCACGTAAAAATCCGTATTCTCAAACAATTTTAATAAATGAAATAAACATATATTTAAATAGGCAGAAAGTGACTAAGGAAGATACTTGATGACTCTTGATACTCACTCATACCTGTGCACACATGCACGTGTGTGTACACACACACATACACACAATTCTGAAAGGATTTAGAGATCTTGTGTCTAAATGGTAAGAATATTAGTGTCTTAAATTTGTTTCTTTTTTATCTGTAACTTCTATAATTCTTCACTGAGGACAGAGGGTAGAAGCATGTTCTATATTGACTGCACATTTATTATGAAATAAAAATGCAACAAAAATCCTTCCTACGGCCCCAGATAGGCCTGCATTAGCCAGTGTTCGGTTACTATAACAAATACTTGAAATCATCAATTCATACAGTGAAAAAGGTTTATTTTGGCTCACGGTTTCAGAGGCTTTGGAGCGTTTTCAGGCAGCCCTGATGAAGGTAGGCTTACAGTGATGCACAGCAGGCAGGAAGCATAACCAAGAGCAAACAGACCGGACACAAAGAGAAAAGAGTCAGGATCCACGTACGCCGATGACTCAACTTCCTCCCCGGGGACTAAGACTTTACTACCCAGACCCTCAGAAGATATGTAAGACCCAGATTATAGACATTCCTTCAAATATTGCTGAGAAGAGCCAATTCCAAAAAGTTGCTTCACTTCTGAATATAGACCTGCATACGGTTGTCTCTCGGCAACACCCAAGACCCTCCTGGGTGCATAAGTGTATGGGTGGCACACACTGGAATCAATGAATTGGTTTTTTGATTTGTTTTGTTCTTTAAAAAGAACATAAAGTTGTGAGGGTTGAATCTGGGAGGAAAGTGGACATAAATACAATCATAATACACTGTGTGCATGTATGAAAATCTCAAAAAAATTATATTTAAACAAGCATAAAAGATCTTTGCATATGTAACTAAATAAGATCAACCTGGATTGTCTGAGTGGCCTCTGTTACAGTTTGGTTATTAAATGTCACCTCAAATCTGTTGGCCAGGAGGCAAAGAAAGTCATAGGAAGGCATCAGGAACACAGTCTTCTCTGACTAGGGAGCACCTCCCTACATCCTCTCAATATCCCATTATGTTATGAACCCACAAAGGGAATCTACTGATGAGGTCAGGACTCACATGATCAGTCATCTCCCAAAGGCCTCACTACCAAATACTGTTTTAATGGGGACCAAGCCTTCAACACATGAGTTTGGGTGGATACAGTCTGTCTTAGTTAGGGTTTTTATTGCTGCCACAAAATACCAGGACCAAATGAGAAGCTGGGAAGGAAAGGGCTTACTCATCTTACACTTCCACATTGCTGCTCATCACCACAGGAAGTCAGGACAGGAACTCCAACAGGGCAGGATCCTGGGGGCAGGAGTTGATGCAGGGGCCATGGAGGGGTGTTGCTTGCTGCTTACTGGCTTGCTCCTCATGGCTTGCTCAGTCTGCTTTCTTATAGAACCCAGGACCACCAGCCCAGGGATGGCACCACCCACAATGGGCTGAACCCTCCCCCATTGATCTCTAGCGGGGTCCTTCCTCTCTGATGACTCTAGCCTGTGTCAAGTTGACACACAAACCCAGCCAGTACACAGTCTGCCGTGGCAGAGGAGGGGTGGTGTCCTGAGAGGCAGGAGCCTGTTATGTCTCAACAAACAAGGAAACAGAGAGAGTTCCTCCAGAACACAGACACATCACTGTGTCCCACTTCCTCCAGCTAGGTCCCATCTCCCAAAGGTTCCACAACCTCTGAAAACAGTGCCACCATCTAGGACCAAGTGTTCTCACCCATGGGGCTGTGGGCGACACTCCAACCCCAGAGCATGACAACTTTAGGTCTTACATTATCTTAGCTTCAAATCCAAAGGAATAGCCTGGTTATATATTTTTCTAAAACCTCATTTGCTATGATCAGGGCTGAGGATTGAAGCTGAGACCTTGCACATGCCAGACACCTGAGCTATATCCCCAACTATCAAATTTGATTCATCCCACCAGAGTGGCAAAGGGTTATATGGTGATCTAACCTCAATTTGAAAAAAGCAGTAAGGTAGAGTAAAAGTTAGGACTCTCCAGGGCAGGCCATGATGTTGCACACCTTCAAAGGCAAAAGATAGAGCAATGCTTCTGCCAATGGGGTCCTGCTTCTGGGACCCTAGTAGTGCCCTGAGGTACCCCAGATCTTTACAAGCCCCCACTGCTGCTCAAGAAGAGTCTCTAGAGCCAGAGAAATGGCTCAGTGGGCAAAAGCAATAGCCACAAAAGCCTAATGATCTGAATCCAATCCCCAGAAGCCATGAAAGAGACAGACCTGATGGCACATGTCTGTAGTCCCAGCATCCTACAAGAGATGGGAGACAGACAGGAGAATCCCCCGACGCTCACCTGGAGCGCAGCAGCAAATGACAAGAGAGACTCTGCCTCAAAAACAAGGTGGGAAGCAAGGACCAACACCCCAAATTGTCCTCTGACGTATGCACCCTAGGAAGTGTGCCACCCTCACACACAAGCATGTACACACATATACATCATATACACACACACATACACAAAAATAAATAGTTTTTTAAAGAGAGAATTTTCTACTTTTCAATGCCCTAGCTGTCCTAGATTCTCCACCTGGACTGTGAGCTTTGTGAACATAGTAGCAATGACTGGTGGCCACATATAATGTTAAATAAATGCATGAAGGCTGGGGTTATAGCTCAGAGGTACAGCACTTGTCTAGCCTGTTCAAGGCCCTGTGTTCAATCTCCAGAGAAAGAGAAGACTTAACCACCTCAGAATCTTCAGATGTGGACAACAAGAAGCATGTTAGGAAAACGTGCTGGACTGAAAGTCAAAATCCCATGTAATTAATAATTTTGGGCCTGCCACTAAACAACTGTGACCATAAACAATTTACTGGACTCTTTTTGGCCTCTGTTTGGTCCTGGACAGAACATAGCCTCACAATGTAACATGATGTAACATTAAACAGTTGGGATGCATTAGAAAGACACTTATTACTTGACCCATGTTCTCTGTATCTTGTAAACTTTTTTTCTGGAAGAGATTGTAGGTATTAGTTCATCTTTCTGTGAGCTGGCCAAAAGCTTCAGCCACTACCACACCTGGTAAATACCATCCACTGAAAGCCAAACAAACAGAGCATCATCCGTCATCCTCTCAGAACAGAGCTTGAGGATTCCCATGACGGACCCGGGGGGGGGGGGGGGGGGGGGGAGGGGGGTGCCGCGCACAGCCCTCTGGGTGTCCTGAGTTGAAAACACTGCACTTGATGACTGAGAAGCTCAAAGATTCAATTATTCTGATAACAAATGTCTGCAAGTCCGTACAGATAAATGACCTAAAGGGAGGAGGTTTCAGGCACAGGAAGAAGTTAAAAAGAGAGGCAGGCTGCTCTGAGTTCTGAGCAACCTGAAGATTAAATCACATTTTCAAATACATCACCTTGCCATGGTCATATCTGGAGCCCAGCAAACTCGTCTCTTGGTTCCATCAGATAATTGACTAGTAACATTTATGGAAGCTAGTGATGGTTTATGTTCATAATTTGAGCACTGAGAAGGATGAGGCAGAAGGAACATGAATTCTAGCCTAGCCTGGATTACACAGCGAGAGCATGTCTCAAAAAAGTCAAAAGGTAAAGAGAAAGGGGAGAGGAAGGGAGGGAGGGAGAAGAGGGGGGGTTGGAAGGGAATACTGCTGTCCACCAAGTGCATCTCACCTCTTGTGTCTCGGCTACTACTTCTCCCCACACCACAGCAGCAGGTTCTGTATCTTCCTAGGTCACAGCTGTCCATCTTCATGCTGTGACTTCACAGGATAGAAGGGTCAGGGAACCTCCAGAGTCTCTTTTATAAGGTCGCTATCTTAACTATATGCGAGTAGAACAGGTTACTATAGATGGAGTATTTTATAAACAGTAGAAATGGATTGATCGCTCACAATTCTAGAGACCAGGAAGGCCAAGACCAAACCACCAACAGATCTGATACCTGCTAAAGGCTTTCTGCCTCATTGATGGCAGCTTTCTGCTGTTTTCTTAGATGGTAGAAGGGACAAACAAGTTCCCTTGGGCCACTTTTCTAAGACCGCCAATCAAAGGCAGGTGTGGTAGGCTGTGTCCAATGTGAAGGAGACTGAGGCAGGAGGATCATCACAAGTTCAAAGCCAACCTTAGCTATATAGTGAGTTCAAGACTAGTCTAGACTATATAATTAGTTCAAGGTCCACCTGGACTACTAGTGAGGGCAAAACCAGTCTAAACTTCAGGATGAAGCATATCTCAAGAAAAAGACAAAACATTGATTCCATTCAAGGACACTGCCCCCATGACCTAAAGACCCCATCTCTTACTACTATAGCATTGGACATTACCATTCAACATAGCAGGGTAGGGGATTACAGATATTCAGACCAGAAAGATACTATCTCATCTAGATCCCTTGTGACCTCATCAGTCATCAAAGGTGCCACCAGCTAATTCCATCATACTCAGAGTGAGCATTTGAACACACAAATTTGAGGGAGGTATGTAGCTAGAGTTTTCCTGGTCCTGCCTGGCCCACAGTCAGGGCAAATCTCTCTCACCCACCAGTCCCGAAGCCACTCAGACCCAACCAAGTAAACACACAGAGACTTATATTACTTATAAACTGTATGGCCATGGCAGGCTGCTTGCTATCTGTTCTTATATCTTAAATTAACCCATTTCTATTAATCTATAAATTGCCACGTGGCTCGTGGCTTACCAGTATCTTAACATCTTTTCATGGTGACAGCTGGCAGTGTCTCTTTGCCTCAGCCTTCCACTTCCCAGAATTCTCCTCTCTCCTTATCCCACCTATACTTCCTGCCTGGCTACTGGCCAATCAGCTTTATTTATCAATCAATCATCCATAGCACTTCCCCTTTTCTTTTTTTCAAAAAGAAAGGTTTTAACTTTCACATAGTACAATTACATGTAACAAAACAGTTATCAAGCAAGAATTACAGTTTTAATATCTAGTCTATTTGTATTTGGCAAAATTAAAGAAAATAGTCTATCCTATATTTGTGAATCTAAGGTTTCATATCTAACTTATCTCTTATCATAACTAAGGAAATCATAACTATCTAGTCTTCAACTACATCAAAGACCTCAGAAGGATATAATATTACCTGAGAAATGGGAGGATGCAAGCAACTTTCGAGAGTAGACAGAGACAGCTGGCAGCCTGGACAGTCATCCAAAGTTCTTTTGTAAAGTTAGGGCATCTGTCTTTAGCCCACAAGCCTAGAGTCTCTCAGTCACTCCTCTCTGTGTCCTATAGAATGTCTGGCAGTTTCCTCTGTAAAGCAGGAACCTGAAGGACCATTTTGTCAAGCAAAGTTCAGTGGTTACCTCCCTATGGGTCCTGCATGTCCAGTTGATCAAGCAGTCCAGGCAAGAACAGTTTCTTGCCCAAATGGCTATTTTTGCCAAGAAGAAGATAAACTCCATATGGAGTGTCTTCGATGCCCATCCTCCTCTCTGAAGTAAATCGGTGCTGCTAGGAGTAGACATGTCTCACTGTCCAGAAAGTCTAAATTTTCAAAACATTTTAAATGCCATATTCTGTAGGTCTTTGAAGTGGTTGAAGATTATCTATCTGAAATATATCTATGTATACCTTGAAGACTTAGCTAACACATCTACAAGTATGATTATCATAGATGACTAATTATTAATCTATTTCTTAATTATCCATTACAATTTTAAATGAGCTGTACAAATATAATACCTTAAACAAGAATAGAAATATACACACAGTATAACAAAATTAACTTTAAATTTGTATCAATAAACTAAAATCCATAGCAATATAAAACATTTCTAAACAAGTTGTTGTTCTCTAAAAGTAGGTTCATTAATCTACCCTTTCATCCTATCATTATCTATACTATCCCCTTTTCTTCTTTAGAAAGGGATTGCATTTATAATCAACCTGCCTTAAATAAAAATATTGGTTTTTCTCTGTCCCACGCCAGAGGGCTCTTCTGATATGGAACAAAAGAATCTCTCAACCTTTTTTTCATTTTATTTTTTTTAGCAATATGTTTGGGTTTAGAGAAGGAGTGAGCCAATTCCATCTCCAAAGCCAGCTTGGTGTATTTGGGAATTTGGGTGTAGCTTCTCTTACTACTTCCTGCTGGAGGGGGGCACTGTATCTTATGGGGACATAAAGAAAATTTTAGGATTATGGAGTAGTCCGTGAGGGTGTATTTGTCTGAGCCAGTTGCCTTGAAACCTTTCTGGATGTTGGATTATCTGGGCCATGGTGTCATCGGAGACCATTCAGGGGGTCTTGGCTGATCAAACCTGATTTATCTTAATCTGGAACAAATCCATAGCCTCTTGCTTTCTGTGGAAACAAAAGCAGAGCCTCATGTTGGCACTCATGGCGGTGGCGGCTGGCAGCATCTCCTGACTCAACTTTTCTGTTCTCAGAATTCTCCTCTCTCCTTGTCCCACCTATACTTCTTGCCTGGCTACTGACCAATCAGCTTTATTTATCCATCAATCATCCACAGCAGAGGTACATTGAGTCTATGGCAGACTAGCCCTGTTATTACATCATCCTTTTCTTAGATGCGAAAACTGATACTCAGTGGGTAAAGCTGGGTCCTGGACCACCAAACTGCAATCCTGAGCTCCTAACCTTCATGCTATGCTGCTTCTCAAGATGCCCACTGGCCATTAAATGACACAATCTAAACCAAATCCATGGTTTTAATATCCTGGGTGTCATACCAAGAACTGCAATCTTGGCATCCATTCACACAGCTCAAGGGGCTAGTAGGTCCAGAATCAAGGTGAAAGCTGTATTGGCTTCTCCGTTCCATGCCTCTCTCCTGGCTTCTGCTGACCCTCAACAATCATCCATGTTCCTCAACTCGTAACTGTACCTCTCCAAACCCAGCCTGTTTCCCTATGTCTGTCTCCCTGTGGCATTTCTGTGTCTTCTTCTTTCCAGTCTTTCTAAGGACCCTCTTTAATTTGGGGCCCACCCATTTGAAGGTGGTCTCATGTTGGGAGCCTCTCCCCAGTTACATGTTCAAAGACCCTTTTTCCAAATAAGGCACATTCATAGTCACCAGATGTTAGAGCACTGGCATATCTTTTGGGGAGACATCATGCCCCTATTATGTAACCCAACCATTTCTACCTCAACATTCTCACAAGTCACAAAGTCACATAACCCCACAGTTCTTCATTGGAGGATGGTGATCCCTCCTATATTCTAAAATTTCATCCTTATTATATTTATTATTTGACTTACATAAGTATGACAACTTTTTTAAGCTACAAGAGGCAGAGGACATGTCTCAGTGATGGAGTATGTGAATATTTAATTCATGCAAGGTCTTAAGTTCAATTCCTAGCACCACAAAAAAATAAGAGTTAAAATAAAGCAATGGGCTGGGGATGTGACTCAGTTGGTCAAACCCTTGAGTAGCATGCATAAAGCCACTGGGTTCAATTCCCAGCGCCATGTAAAAGCAGATATTTTGTACATATCTATTATCTTAGCACTTGAGAGGCAGAGGCAGGAGGATCAGAAAGTTAAGGTCAGCATTGGCTATATAACAAATTGGAGGCTAGCCTGGGCTATAGGAGACTCTCTAAATAAATAATGTTAATAGTAACTTAGGGACCTAAGAAAATACGAAGAAGTGGAAGAAGACAGCTAAACTTTATATTTAACTAACAATTGCTTGATAGCTGCACATGAACATGTGTACTCATGTGCATGCTTGTGCGTGTGTGTGTGTGTGTGTGTGTGTGTGTGTGTGTGTGTGTGTTAGTGGTGGTGCTGAGGATTGAACCCAGAGCCTTGCACATGATAGACAAGAGGCACTGACATTAAGCTAAGCCAATTGAGAATTTGCCAGACTTCTTGTGGTCTAAGCACTGTGTCGCACTCTAGGGAAAACCACAGAAGCTGTGAGTACAGTAAAGAGGTAGGGTATGCGTCTACAGGGCAAGACCTTGGATTCAAGCCTCAGCCCTGAAAAAGAAGAAAAAGAACTCAGTGCCTGCCCTGGTCAAGCGTGCCTCGAAATGAAAGAAGAGCTGTTGGGTGCCTGCAAAGCTAGTCGGGACTCACAGTTGACAGTCCCCAGGGAGGGCAGGCTGAGGCTTCCAGGTGGTATCTGCAGTGGGTCCTGAAAGAGGAATAGGGTGTAGCCGAGAATAGCCTGGGGGCACAGTTCAGGTGAAGAACAAACAGGAAAGAGCCACCGCTTACAGCTGAGGACGGACCCACAGCCTTCAGGACACTGGGTAAGAATTCTGCCACTGAGCCTCATCCCCAGCCTGGGACAGGGCTCAACCCTGGAAAATGTCTGTAAGCTCAGAACAGTAATCTTCATGTAGGTCCTATTAGACACTGCTCAAAATTTTTCAATGACTTCTCATCACCTGCGACTAGAACCCTGACTCTTATATCCCAGCCCTCTACCACCCAGATAAAAACACTTCCTCCAGAGGCAAAGCCTGTGCTGCGGCCATCCTGTCCTCTATCTGCCATTACCGAGAGTGGGCAGTCACACTGGATGAATTTTCTCCAAAACTCCAAATGATCTTGGAATTTGCAAAAGTCTACAAACCACCTGCCAAACTTCCAAAAATCCATTTTCTATATTAACATGTGAAGGCCAATTTTTCAGACTAAAAACTCAACTCTTTCATCCTGAGGGGCATCCAGGGGATAGTGACATAGCATGTCTAAAGATCCTAATGATGGCAACTGCCGACTCCAGTTGAATAACGGGCGAAAAGAAGCCTGTGAGGAAATGGAAGAACATGAGTCTAATACTCCTTATCCACAATTCTGAAATTCAAGAAGCTCCCCAAACTACAAGGTATTGCGTAACTCATTGGGTGTCAAGGCTTGGCCTGACCTGAACTGACAGACCTATTTATAGACTTTATCTCATTCCCTGGCCCTGACTAGCCCTTGGCTGAAGAAATAATAAGATACTTGCACAACACTGCAAGAGACCCCTATAGGGATGGTAGGTCACATTCTGAAACCTGCACGGCCCCAAGGATTTTAGATACAAGACCACCGTGGGCTAGAGGCTGCTGCAATCATGTGGCAGGTGTTTTTAGCTGTTTACTTTAGCTTACATTTTAGCTTTTTGGATTGGTTGATTGGCTGGTCGGTCAGTTGGTTGTTAGGGTCTCTCTATATAGCTCAGGCTGACCTTAAACTCAATGTACAGCCCAAGCTGACCTCAAAGTTTCAATCCCCCTGACTCAGCCTCCTGAGTGCTAGGACTGCAGTCTTGCTTCGCCTGGCTCAGCTCTGCAGGTGTTTTTAATGAGCATATTCCCTGGGGCTGCATTTATTCTTAGCTTGTGCTCAGTTGAGAGCTTAACCTGGTTATAATCACTGAAAACTCTTCATCAGAAGGCGATAAAATAACCAGCCATGGGCAACTGGAACAAGAAAAGTCAGCCAGAAACAAGAGGTTGAATCTTGACCTAATTGGTTCCTTTCCCTGGTTATCTTACCTCCTTGACCCATCTGAAGTGAAGACACAGAGGATTTGAAATCCCCACCTGCTAGACTGGCCTTGCGTGTTCTTGGGCCTACAGAACTGTTGAGTGGTTGGGGATGGTGATGGCTGCCAATAATCCAGGACATAGGAGGGTGAGGCTGTAAACTCAAGGCCAGGCTGGTCTACATAGGCACTGTCTCAGAAAATGAAGAGAGGCTGGCAACGTGGTTCAGTGGGGAAAGGCACCTGCTGTCAAGCCCGACGACACAAGTTCGCTGCCTGGCACCCACGTGATAGACAGAGAGCAGCAACGCCTTCAGATTGTTTTCTGACCTCCACACGTGGACTGAGGACC
>CABHPQ010178428.1:0-11638 GCA_902168405.1 Peromyscus aztecus
AAATAAACCCTGTCCTCCCCAACTTGCTTTTTGGTCATGGTGTTTCACTGCAGCAGTAGAAACCCTAATTAAGATAGGGGAAAGGTGAGTTGAAGTTGTAAAATTAAGTATAACTCTTAACCTACAAAGTCATATACTAATAAGTATAACTTTACTTTTCTGTAATTCAATTTTTATTACTTCCAGGCAAGGAAGGTGTTATAAAACCATGGATGGAGTAGGATGGTGAATAATCACCTATATTATTATTATTATTAATTTTACCATCAAAATATTTTATTCTCAGGCTGACAAGATGGCTCAGTGGGTGAAGACATTTGCTGCCATGCCTGATGACAGAATTTGATCCCTGAACCCATATGGTGGAAGGAGAGAACCACTTTCCACAAGTCCCCTGATCTCCATACACATGCTGTGGTATGTGTGAGTGCGTACACACAACAAGGCAACTTGTGGAAGAGTTTATTGGAGGCTTACAGTTTCAGAGAGGATGAGTCCGTGACCATCACGGTGGGGAGTATGGCAGCAGGCATGGTGCTGAAGCAGTAGCTAGAACTTACATCCTGAGACAGAACCACCAGGCAGAGGAGCGGGCGCAGTCAGCTGGGAATGGTTTGGGCTTTTGAAACCTCAGAGCCCACCCCCAGTGACACCCCTCCTCCAAGGCTACACTTCCTAATCCTTCCCAAACAGTTACACCAACTGTGGACCAAGCTTTCAAATATACAGGCCTGTGGAGGCCATTCTCATTCAAACCGCCATAAATGTAATGATGATTTTTTTAAAGTATTTATTCCCATGGATAGCAATAGGGTGTTTTATTGCAAAGCCCTTAGTAAACAGTTAAATGTACCCTTTTCCTAAGCCAGTTGCCACCTCCAGCAGGCCAAGGACAGAACAGATGAGTTAGATGAGTTATGAGGGAAAAGAAGGGTTTTGTGGGACTCTGGGGACAGATGGGACCCCAGGCATTAACGGCAGAGATGGCTGTTTCTTTTCTTTTCTTTTCTTTTTTTTTTTTTTTGTTGTTGTTTTTCGAGACAGGGTTTCTCTGTGTAACTTTGTGCCTTTCCTGGAGCTTACTTGGTAGCCCAGGCTGGCCTTGAACTCACAGAGATCCGCCTGCCTCTGCCTCCCGAGTGCTGGGATTAAAGGCGTGTGCCACCAACGCCCGGCTGAGATGGCTGTTTCTTGTTCTAACAAGTTCACTTTCAGTGGGGTAGCAGTGGAGTCACTAATTACCACAACTTTTGTAAGTGTTGGGTACTGATGACACCATTGTCTCATCTGGGTAGTATCTGAATTTCTACTGAAGGAAGGCCCTTCTGTTTGAGGGTCACAACAGGAAGTTTCTTGAGCTTTGGCGGCGGCGGTGGAGCCAAGCACAGCTTAGCAGACATGAGCTCCAGTGGGGAGCAGGCTTGCTCTCAGCCACTTGATTAGATAGTTGTTTTCATATGTGTATCTCCTCAGGAGCCAGAACCCCTAAGGGAGACTTGCAGTTCATTTCCCCCAGAGAACTTAAACGTGTGCATCTGCACACAGACACGGGAGCCGTCTAATGACAGTCTCCAAGTAACCACTGACTTCCTCCCTATGTTGTGGTGATGTGTTGGTCACTATCTTCTCTGGAAATCATCCCCTGTACCCTGCCACAGGGCTCATAACCTAGCAGGATCTGGTTTCCTAAGCATTTCCAGAGAAGAGGCAGAAGTCAGGGAGAAAGGTGGCTCTTGGCTTCTAGATGACAGATTAAAGGTGTGCACCAGGCCAGTAGGGTCTATATGGTTCCAGGCCAGCAAGGCTATATAGTGGCACCTTGTCTCAAAACCAAACCAAAACAAAAAAACTTGTCTGAACTTGGTAACTCATGCCTTTAATCCTAACACTCAGGAAGCAGAAGTGTACAGATCTGAGTTCAAGACCAGCTTCATCACAAGCCAGGGCTACAAAGTGAGAACCTACCTCAGAACACACACACACACACACAGACACAGACACACACACACACACACACACACACACACATACACACACATAGTCCTAGCGGCTTTAGTATTAGAGAGTTGCTTCTCTTACTTAATATTAAAGGTAGGCAGAGATGGACTTGTTCAGTGAAGTCAGAACTGATCTCTTTGCCTTTTGCACATGTTTCCAAGATAGCTTTTGTAGCTCCAGCTATTACAACAAGCATCTATCCCATGACTTAAAAGGTTTAAGGCAGGAAAAAAGTGGGAAAGGGCAAATATTATTAGATTCCCCCATCAGATTTCTGCATTTTCCCATTGACTATGATTATGTTAGAGGACATGATTACAAAGCCAATTTCTCTGTTTTGAGAAGTCCCTCCCTGTAATGATAAGACCTGGATAAAGGTTAGTGCTATGACCAAAGTACCCGAGCAATGAAAGGAGTAATGGTTTGTCTCACAGCCTGTCATTGCTCCCCTGGTCCCCAAAGGTTCATGGCTATCTGTCTTAGTTACTGTTTTATTACTGTGAAGACACACCATGACCAAGGCAGCTCTCATAAAGCAAAGTATTAAATTGTGTTATTGTGGGGCTAGAAAGGTGGTTCAGCAGTTAAGGGCACTGATTGCTTTCCCAAAGGACCCAGGTTCAAATCCCAGCACCCACATGGCAGCTAATAACTGTAACTACAAGACCTGTCATCTAACTGTGGTGTCCATTAGCATACCAAAATGCATGCTTGGCTTCTAGGCTTACTCAGTACCTGTAGATCTGCCCAGCACTTCTCCCCATCCCCCCAAACCTCTCCAGCCTAGGGGCTTTCCTTCCCTCTCCCCAGCTTGTCTTTCTTATATAAGCCTGCTCTTTTGGCGGCCATGTGCTCTCTTGGTTCTCTTTGCCCTCCCCCCTTCTCTCTCTTCTCTTCCTCTCCTCTCCCTCCCCTCCTCTCATGGCCCTCTTCAGTCTGGACTCCTCCAGATGCCTCTGGCTGTCCTCTCCTTATATCTACAGTAAAATCCTTCTCATCCGCACCTTGGAGCGGTCATGTCCTAATTTTCATTCAGTTCTCAGAGTATATTCAATGAACCAAGCTGTCATTGATTGATTAGCTAGGTTTATAACCTGTTCTTGTTACCATGGATATAGACCGAAAAATCAATGTTTTCCTAGGAGCATGGGGAGTCTTACTCTCCTGGGGAAATTTTTTGTAACTCACTACAGAGAAAAAGTCAATTTTCCAAGTGTATAAATAATTCTCTGGAAATTGAGAAAAAGACCAACATCTCAACAGAAAGAACTCAAACAGAAAAATAAATACAAATGGTCCATAACGTTGAGAGAAAAACTAACTTTATTCTGGAGCATTGGTAGCTCTGTGGTAGTTAGCTGAATGAATGAATAAGGCCCTGGGTTCATCCTCAGCACCAACACAGAAGCACCTCAACCTCTTTGTTGTTTTGAAAGTGACCTTGTGCAGTGTCTATACCATGCAGCGTCTCATGTGTATCGTGCAGCGTTTCGTGTAAACTGTGTAGTGTCTTGTGTATATCGTACAGTGTATATATAATGTGCAGTCTCTCATGTATATGTGCATAGGTGTGGAGGTCAGAGGACAGCTTCCAGGAATTGATTCTCTCCTTCCATCTTGTGGGTCCCAGAGATCAAATTCAAGTCATCAGGCAAACAACTTTACCTGTTGAGACATCTCAAAGGCTCTCAACTTCCTTTGTAATTAATGCTTTATTTAACAACCATGTGCAAGGTCCTGCAGAAAAGCACAAACCACAGCCATGAAATTAAGGTACAATGCCAGGCGGTGGTGGTGGTGCACACTTTTAATCCCAGCACTCAGGAGGCAGAGGCAGGCGATCTCTGTGAGTTCGAGGCCAGCCTGGTGTACAGAATGAGTTCCAGGACAGCAAGGACTAAACAGAGAAACCCTGTCTTGAAAACCAAAAAAAACAAAAAACAAAAACAGAAATTAAGGTACAATATCAAAGGACAGTTAATGCATATGCCACCAAATTTAAAAAATAAGTGTTTATGCCCAGGAGGCCTCAACCCTTCACAAAGAACCACAGGCAACTGAGGAATGCTGAGAGCCAGTGGTCTCCCCAAGGAAGAGCATACCAATTGGTTATCTAGTACCAAAAGGTCAGCCCTGAAAAATTCAAATAACACTATATAGACTGCGTAGGTTGTATTTAGGAATATGTAGGTATATACATCTATGTATATATGTATGTAAGAACAATTAATGAAAAAAGAGGCCATGAATTTGAAAGAGTACAAGGAGTGGATGGAATGATTTAGAGCAGTGGTTCTAATCTTCCTAATGCTGTGACCCTTAATACAGCTCCTCTGTGGTGACCCCAGCCATATAATTATTTTCGTTGCTACTCATAACTGTAATTTTGCTACTGTTATGAATTGTAATATAAATATCTGATATTTGGATGGTCTTAGTCAATGTTAGATTCAAAATTAAGCCCCACCTGCCCAAGGACCAGGTAACTTCCTGAGATTCTAGGAATTGTAGTTCTTGGAAACTGACAACAAAGTCTCATGGGAAAGTATGGTGGCCTGTGGGTTTTGCCCATATTAAGCTCCACCAACAGTGTCTTGGGACCACTTACCTGGAAAGTTTCCAGTTGATGATCCTGGCCATATTCCATATTGGTCAGTATTTAGTATTTTTAATAAAAGCTTGCTTAAATTCAGCCCAAATGGTAGAACTGTTTTTTCTGGCACATTTCAGGATTAACAGTCAACCCCTGTGAAAAGGGACATTCGACCCTAAAAGGGTCTCAACCCACAGGTTGAGAACTATTGATTTTTAGATTTATAAAAACAAAGCCTGTTAAGCACTCACCAATGGTGGGAAGCAAGCTGTCTGCTTCTAAGCTGTGTGGGTGATCTGATCTCAGTGCCTCTTGAGAGTTACTTCACCAGGCTCCATTTCCACTGGTTCGTGTGCCCTCCTTTCAAGAGAGACATCTGATCTTATCCAGGAGCCCCACTGTGTTATTTCTAGGGTGTATCCTGCTAGCAGTACTGGGAATGTGATGATTATGTCTAAGGGCTTAATTTTATAAGGAGGCAATTTCAAAGAGGAATTCTTGGCACCCTCGTGAGTGAGGAATTGCACAGGCTTGAGGGACTTGTAAGGACTCAGTTAAGAGCCTATGTATGGACTGGGGCACACCCCTTATCCTTTTGAATCAGCAACTCTAGTCATGGTCCACCTGAACACTTGGGCCTTTTGTGTCCAAACTAATGTTCTCCGTTATGCGTCGATTGCTTCAGTGTTCTCCTGTAGGGTAAAAAGTCTGAGCTCACTTCCAGGTTTTGAAAACCCACCAATCCCCGGGGCTCACCCCAAGCTCAGGACTTGAAATCACACCAATTCCCACCCTTGAAAATCCTGCCCCCCAAGAAACCCTGTATAAGCCTGTCTCCTGCTCAGTTAGCTTCCTGCTGCTGCTTGCCCCAGCAGAGGCAGCCACCTCTTGGGTCTCTCCCAATAGATCTCTTGTGTAAGGTTTGTTATTGAAGAGACACTAGTCCATTGGAGCATGTGGCTCTGGCAGGCCTTGCTTACCCTTCTGCCCCATTCCCTCTGCCTTGCTAAAAACCCATTAGATTACACTTCTAAAGCTAGCCACCAAGGTCTAGTCCCGTATTTGCCCACTTCCTCCTCCTGAGGCTGACTATCAAGGTCTAGTAATCAAAAGCCCTGTTTGGTTTACCTAATTAACATGCCCAATCAAAATATACCACCACATCCTAGTCCTTGTCTAAGAATGGACTAGGACACGGTGGTACATTTTCTCACCTTAAAAATTCACCTGCAAGGTCATTTGATGCTGTTTTCTGAGTCAGAAAGCAGCCACTTCTGTGGAAATCAGCATGGCGGTTTCTCAGAAAATTGGTACTCAATCTACCTCAAGACCCAGCCATACCACTCTTGGGCATATACCCAAAGAATGCTCAATCATACCACAAAGAAACATGCTCAACTATGTTCATAGCAGCACTATTTGTAATAGCCAGAACCTGGAAACAACCTAGATGCCTGTCAACTGAAGAATGGATAAATAAAATGTGGTACATATACACAATGGAGTACTACTTAGCAGAAAAAAAACGACAGCAAGAAAGCAGCCACTTTAATTTTTCTTCCTCACTTAATAAAGGATCTCTCTGTGAAAGGTGCTTGTAGGTGGTTTGTGCCTGATCCAAGGACCCAGGAGGGAACCTCTGCTGGGGAGGGGGGTGTCCCCTTCAGTTGTGCAGAGTGACTTTGTGATATTCCTTGGCTCCAGACTGCCAGCATACTTTTCCCCTCAGAGCTATAACATACCTTCACTTCAAGATCACCTGGAGAGCCAGTCTCCATATTCAACACCCGCTGTTGAGATGGTCCTTGTGGGTTCACTTTCTTTGATTTCTTTTAGAAGTGTTTTGCCAGCATGTGTCTCTGTGTATCAAATGTGTGGCTGGTGCCCAAGAAGGCCAGAAGAGTTACAGATGGTTGTGAGCCAACATGTGGGTGCTGAAAATTGAATCCAGGTCCTCTGGAAGAGCAGCCAGTGCTCTTAGCTGCTGAGCCATCTCTCCAGCCCTGCTTTTATTTGCTTCTTTGAAACAGGGTCTTCACTTTGTAGCACTAAGGAGACAAGGATGACGTGGAACTCAGAACTACCTGCCTCTGCCTCCAGAATGCTGGAATTAAATGCATGAGCCACTACATCCAGCTACATCAAAATGTTTTTTCTTGTAGACCTCTGTTGTAGGTTGTTTTGTTAACCAGTGAGGTTTCTGAGGCTGCCTGCAGCATGGGTGAGGAGAGGTTGCTTACAGGCCCATGGTGACAAGGCACCTGTTGAATCCCTAAAAAGCCCACTCCAGAATGGGTACCACTCACCAAAGCTGCATCCAAGGAACTCCCTGTGCAACCTGCAGGCAGTTGTTACTGTTTATATGACCCTGGGGAGGTTGTTCAGTTTGTATTTTTGAGACAGGGTCTAAAGAGAACCCAGGGCAGAGAAGCTGTAAATCTCAGATTGGCTTCTAACTTCCCTGTGTATCTGAGGGATCCTGATCCTCCTGCGCATTCAAAGTGGTGGGATAATAGTCCCACACACACTCTCTCCCCACCCCACCCCCTGTGCGTGTGTCACTGAGTACGGAACCTAAGACGTTGGGGCTGTCAGGCAAGTACTCAACTTGTTCTATTTCAAGTCTCTTTATTATTTATTTGGAGGCAGTGGTTTGAAACAGGGTTTCTGGGGGTAGCTCTGGCTGCCCTAGAGCTGTAGATAGGCTGGCCTTAAACTCAAGAGATCCACCTGCCTCTGCCTCCTGAGTGCTGGGATTAAAGGTGTGCACCACCACCTAGCATCATTTTTGATTCAGTTCTTTGTTCACAGCAGGGCTGTAGGTCTGCCACTATCCTATCTGGAAAGCCTAAATTTTGTTCCAATGATTTAAAAATACATCAAAACAAAATAATCCAAAAAAATTTCAATGCTCCATTTCTTCCTTGCTGAAAAAATTCCTAATTTGAAACTCTTAAAACTAGCTGTTTGTGGTGGCTTGTGCTGTTACGCTTATACTGAGAAAGCAGAAATATGAGGATCACAAGTTCAAGGCCAGATTATTCCTCACAGTTAAGAGAGTAGCAGGGGTCTAGGAACAGGATCAAAATACACTATGCACATATATGAGAATGGCATACGTCTTATACCCATTATGTATATTCTAATACAAAATTAAAATGCTAAACATGACAAAAAGCAGCCACATGGAGTACAAACTGAGCTTTATAAACACCATGGAGTATTTTAAAAACATTTAACATTACTTTGACTAGTTATTTTCAGCATGATTCAGAATTCCAAAGTATTAAAGATGTCTCTTTGAGAAACTCTGTTGTGCCCTTTCTTCTCCTAATCCTCCTACTTAAAATCTTACTTGGATTCTAAATGGCTCCCTCTAGGGAGGGGGTGAGAAGGCGCAGCGTCAATGACACAGACACCAGGAGTCCATTGAAGGCAATAACAAACTCATTTATTTCAACAACAGGGAAGGCCTTATATACTGTCCTCCCAGCACCCAGTCTGTGTGGTCGTCCCACATTGACTGGGCACGATCAGAAACTCTGACATTGATCAGGAACCAACAGTGACTGTTGCTAGGCCCTCAGGCAGACTCCAGGTTGGCTCATATGGAGTACATTACATGCATGCCCTGGCAATTGGTCTGAGCCAATTTCCTCGACCCTATGGGTCTGTCCTACTACAAGTCTCTAGAAACTTCATACTAAGAACCAACTCTTCCAAGTTGCCCTCTGACCTCCACAAAGCATGCTGCAGCACACAACTGTCAGCCTTCACAATAAATGAATGTAAAATAATTTTTTTGTATGTAGCTATGTAGCTCTGGCTGTCCTGGAACTATGTAGACCAGGCTGGCCTCAAACTCCGAAGAGATCTGACTGCCTCTGTCTCCCAAGTGCTCAGATTTAAGGCGTGTGCCACTATGCCCAGCAACTATGTTAAGTTTTATGGGAGTTTTGTTATAATGCATAACGTCTAATTTTTATGTAGCCAATTTTTGTTTTGGCTTTTGAGATAGAGTTTCACTTGGGCTGGGAATGTAGCTCAGTGAGAGAATGCTTACCTAGCATGTGTGAGGCTGTGGGTTTCCTCTCTAGTACCACAGGGTCTTAATATGCAGCCCAGCTTGGCCACTATATCAAAATCCTCCTTAGCCTCAATAGGATTGGCATGTATCACCATGCCTGGTTTGTAGCCTTTTTTTTTCTACTAAAGTGTAGTAAAATAAACATGAGAGCCATTTTTTTTTACTAATCATTCTTTTAATTAATTAATTATGTATGTTTTAGAACTCACAGAGATGCCCCTGCCTCTGCCTCCCAAGTACTGGGATTAGTTAGGCATATACCACCATGCCCGGCCTCTTTTTAATTTTATTTTAAACATCTGCACAGCTTTAATATTCTGAGAAAATTAAATGTTTCCCACAAAAACGAGGAAAAAACAGTTCACTAATGACCAATAAGAAAATGTAACACTCTCTAACACACAGGTATAAACAGTAGGAATAACAGAAAGGCTAAAAGAGAAACTACAAATCTCAAAACCAACTCC
This sequence comes from Peromyscus aztecus, assembly GCA_902168405.1. Taxonomy (NCBI): domain Eukaryota; kingdom Metazoa; phylum Chordata; class Mammalia; order Rodentia; family Cricetidae; genus Peromyscus; species Peromyscus aztecus. The sequence goes on from CABHPQ010178428.1 coordinate 9,146, forward strand.
AGTCAAGATGAGGTCCCCATGGACAAGCAGGTGGAGAAGTAAAGTATATAAACTCTAACATACCACTTCATGGCCTGTTTTTCTTCTTCCCTTTGGTCATGAACTATCCCAGAAAGATTCACTGTGATAACTTTTGAGTTCAACACTTAAAGCATTAAGGTAAATTGCTCTTAGAAAAAAATTATGCCAAGATAAACATAAAAACAATCTCAAAATTGGAAGAAAAAGCTCAAGCCAAACATTGCACTAGGACAATTCATTATGTTAACAATAAATGGATGCCAGGACACCAGAAGAAATACTATTGGAACTATGGTTTGCTAAAAGTTGTTCATCTTAATGAAAGGAAAGATAGTAGTACAAGTTCAATTTCACAAGATCAAGTCAGTTTCCTTTGGATTTACCTTTCAGGGCAAGCACGGGCAAACACCACATACCACTTTCTATCTCTGTGCAAAAACACAAAAGTCTGAGCCAGTAAGCAATAAGGCTGGGAATTGGGAATGCACAGTCCTGCAGTAAAGTCCTTTTTCTAGAAGAGATCAGTAAAAATATCACAATATTTACAAAGATACCACAGTGTGAAAAGCTGTAAGCCTAAAATATTTTGTCACTTAACAAAGAAGGGATGAAAGAGAATGTTCTGCCACAAGAAATTCAGTGCCCATTCTGGACCCAGTTTCTGATCGGTCCCAGTGACCCCTACCTGCCAGCCCACCACTCAGCCCCACCCCACTCTTAAACCCTTTTGTGTCAACAACCTAGTAGCCTTTAGTCAACGAGTTGATGTAGATCCTAATCCATCTTAAATCAAAGGAAAGGCTGGCATGCTTAGATGAAAGCAGGTCTGAGAATACACTACTTTAGTGTTATGGAAGTCACCCATGTGGATTCCTTACCCATTCAGAACAAAAGAAAGGCCATAAAACATGGGAGTTTTGGAAAGGGAATGGTACCTGAAGATGTCCTGACCTAGGCATTTTTATAGCTAACTGTAAAGATGGTCACAATTAGAACATAGCAGTTATTGACAATGAAAACAATTCTTAAGGACCTTTCCTTATCACTGACTTTTGCAGAAACATATTTGTAGATTCTTCCTGTGTAACCATACCTTAGAAAAGGAGAGTAAGTGTGCTTGCTGAGCAGAAATAATGGCACGTCTTAAGATTTTATGACTGAAAAGAGTTAGCTTTACAATACAGCTTTACTAATTACAGAACCCTCTCTTTACTCAGGCTTTGCTTGGTTTATCTCTGAAACATCTGAATAATACTTTTCTGTGAATTACTAGGCTGTTGGGAATAAATGCTCTTGGACGCATTACTACAATCATCTTTAGCTGGACCTGGCATCTTTCTTCCATTAACTGAATCCTTCCAAGTGCTTTTAAAGGGTTGCCAATATTCATCTTTTGTGCTCCTCTGAGATTTCGAACGCTCTGAATTAGTCTGCTTTCCAGAGTTCCTCTCTCTGGAGTTCTTCCTCTGTTTATTCAGCAGCCTGTCTGGGGGCGAAGATGTGCGCAGCTGGTACTGATCTGGGGACCCTTTCTGTCGATTTAGCATCATTTGCTCTTTATCCACCTCCTTCTGAAGTTGTAATGCTAACAACCGGTCCTGTTCTTCTTGCTTATGTCTCTCAAAAAGCATACGTTCCAAATCTATCAGTTTTTGTGTAAAATTCCCTTCTGATTCTTCTTGATCTGAGGATTTGAGGAAAACTTTCCTCCTTTTTGCAGAAAAGCATGGATCCATGACTGCTTCCAACACAGATTCCTGGTTTTCTCTCTCAGAAATCTCTTTTCCAAGTACTAGATGATATACTCTACTTTCTGGAACTCTGTTACCGCCAGCTAACTGGGTCACACTTGACACAGAGCACTCTTCATTTTCTATTTTACCAGAAGGCTTAACTGTAGCTTCGTTAGAGTAGGAAACTTTGGCTTTAGGTCCCTCATGATTTACAACACATAAATCATCAGGATTGGTTGACAGTGTTTCAACTGTTCCTTCAAGGCACTGTTCGGCATCCCTGGCAAATAACCATGGCACAGGTGATTCTCTCAAAGACTCTGAACCTTGTTCTTGAGTTTCTAGGCATATCTGCGGAGAAAGTGTTGGCATATCTTCTTCAATTTCTGTGTCTTGCCACACAGGGCTCTTCGGGTCACTACTGTCAGTTTCCTGTAGAGAACAAAATTACTGACTATATAAAGGGAAAACATTATATAAGCCACCTGATACACTGACACCAGAGGTGAACAGTCACTATACACTATCACATAGTACTAATAAGGTGTGTTCCCATCACCTCTGCTCCCCACCTTTCCTTCACATAGTACTAATAAAGTGTGTTCCCATCACCTCTGCTCCCCACCTTTCCTTCACATAGTACTAATAAAGTGTGTTCCCATCACCTCTGCCCCCCTCTTCCTTCACACAGTACTAATAAGGTGTGTTCCCATCACCTCTGCCCCCCACCTTTCCTTCA
>CABHPQ010178429.1:0-11660 GCA_902168405.1 Peromyscus aztecus
AAATAAACCCTGTCCTCCCCAACTTGCTTTTTGGTCATGGTGTTTCATTGCAGCAGTAGAAACCCTAATTAAGATAGGGGAAAGGTGAGTTGAAGTTGTAAAATTAAGTATAACTCTTAACCTACAAAGTCATATACTAATAAGTATAACTTTACTTTTCTGTAATTCAATTTTTATTACTTCCAGGCAAGGAAGGTGTTATAAAACCATGGATGGAGTAGGATGGTGAATAATCACCTATATTATTATTATTATTAATTTTACCATCAAAATATTTTATTCTCAGGCTGACAAGATGGCTCAGTGGGTGAAGACATTTGCTGCCATGCCTGATGACAGAATTTGATCCCTGAACCCATATGGTGGAAGGAGAGAACCACTTTCCACAAGTCCCCTGATCTCCATACACCTGCTGTGGTATGTGTGAGTGCGTACACACAACAAGGCAACTTGTGGAAGAGTTTATTGGAGGCTTACAGTTTCAGAGAGGATGAGTCCGTGACCATCACGGTGGGGAGTATGGCAGCAGGCATGGTGCTGAAGCAGTAGCTAGAACTTACATCCTGAGACAGAACTACCAGGCAGAGGAGCGGGCGCAGTCAGCTGGGAATGGTTTGGGCTTTTGAAACCTCAGAGCCCACCCCCAGTGACACCCCTCCTCCAAGGCTACACTTCCTAATCCTTCCCAAACAGTTACACCAACTGTGGACCAAGCTTTCAAATATACAGGCCTGTGGAGGCCATTCTCATTCAAACCGCCATAAATGTAATGATGATTTTTTTAAAGTATTTATTCCCATGGATAGCAATAGGGTGTTTTATTGCAAAGCCCTTAGTAAACAGTTAAATGTACCCTTTTCCTAAGCCAGTTGCCACCTCCAGCAGGCCAAGGACAGAACAGATGAGTTATGAGGGAAAAGAAGGGTTTTGTGGGACTCTGGGGACAGATGGGACCCCAGGCATTAACGGCAGAGATGGCTGTTTCTTTTCTTTTCTTTTCTTTTTTTTTTTTTTTGTTGTTGTTTTTCGAGACAGGGTTTCTCTGTGTAACTTTGTGCCTTTCCTGGAGCTTACTTGGTAGCCCAGGCTGGCCTTGAACTCACAGAGATCCGCCTGCCTCTGCCTCCCGAGTGCTGGGATTAAAGGCGTGTGCCACCAACGCCCAGCTGAGATGGCTGTTTCTTGTTCTAACAAGTTCACTTTCAGTGGGGTAGCAGTGGAGTCACTAATTACCACAACTTTTGTAAGTGTTGGGTACTGATGACACCATTGTCTCATCTGGGTAGTATCTGAATTTCTACTGAAGGAAGGCCCTTCTGTTTGAGGGTCACAACAGGAAGTTTCTTGAGCTTTGGCGGCGGCGGTGGAGCCAAGCACAGCTTAGCAGACATGAGCTCCAGTGGGGAGCAGGCTTGCTCTCAGCCACTTGATTAGATAGTTGTTTTCATATGTGTATCTCCTCAGGAGCCAGAACCCCTAAGGGAGACTTGCAGTTCATTTCCCCCAGAGAACTTAAACGTGTGCATCTGCACACAGACACGGGAGCCGTCTAATGACAGTCTCCAAGTAACCACTGACTTCCTCCCTATGTTGTGGTGATGTGTTGGTCACTATCTTCTCTGGAAATCATCCCCTGTACCCTGCCACAGGGCTCATAACCTAGCAGGATCTGGTTTCCTAAGCATTTCCAGAGAAGAGGCAGAAGTCAGGGAGAAAGGTGGCTCTTGGCTTCTAGATGACAGATTAAAGGTGTGCACCAGGCCAGTAGGGTCTATATGGTTCCAGGCCAGCAAGGCTATATAGTGGCACCTTGTCTCAAAACCAAACCAAAACAAAAAAACTTGTCTGAACTTGGTAACTCATGCCTTTAATCCTAACACTCAGGAAGCAGAAGTGTACAGATCTGAGTTCAAGACCAGCTTCATCACAAGCCAGGGCTACAAAGTGAGAACCTACCTCAGAACACACACACACACACACACACACACACACACACATACACACACATAGTCCTAGCGGCTTTAGTATTAGAGAGTTGCTTCTCTTACTTAATATTAAAGGTAGGCAGAGATGGACTTGTTCAGTGAAGTCAGAACTGATCTCTTTGCCTTTTGCACATGTTTCCAAGATAGCTTTTGTAGCTCCAGCTATTACAACAAGCATCTATCCCATGACTTAAAAGGTTTAAGGCAGGAAAAAAGTGGGAAAGGGCAAATATTATTAGATTCCCCCATCAGATTTCTGCATTTTCCCATTGACTATGATTATGTTAGAGGACATGATTACAAAGCCAATTTCTCTGTTTTGAGAAGTCCCTCCCTGTAATGATAAGACCTGGATAAAGGTTAGTGCTATGACCAAAGTACCCGAGCAATGAAAGGAGTAATGGTTTGTCTCACAGCCTGTCATTGCTCCCCTAGTCCCCAAAGGTTCATGGCTATCTGTCTTAGTTACTGTTTTATTACTGTGAAGACACACCATGACCAAGGCAGCTCTCATAAAGCAAAGTATTAAATTGTGTTATTGTGGGGCTAGAAAGGTGGTTCAGCAGTTAAGGGCACTGATTGCTTTCCCAAAGGACCCAGGTTCAAATCCCAGCACCCACATGGCAGCTAATAACTGTAACTACAAGACCTGTCATCTAACTGTGGTGTCCATTAGCATACCAAAATGCACGCTTGGCTTCTAGGCTTACTCAGTACCTGTAGATCTGCCCAGCACTTCTCCCCATCCCCCCAAACCTCTCCAGCCTAGGGGCTTTCCTTCCCTCTCCCCAGCTTCTCTTTCTTATATAAGCCTGCTCTTTTGGCGGCCATGTGCTCTCTTGGTTCTCTTTGCCCTCCCCCCTTCTCTCTCTTCTCTTCCTCTCCTCTCCCTCCCCTCCTCTCATGGCCCTCTTCAGTCTGGACTCCTCCAGATGCCTCTGGCTGTCCTCTCCTTATATCTACAGTAAAATCCTTCTCATCCGCACCTTGGAGCGGTCATGTCCTAATTTTCATTCAGTTCTCAGAGTATATTCAATGAACCAAGCTGTCATTGATTGATTAGCTAGGTTTATAACCTGTTCTTGTTACCATGGATATAGACCGAAAAATCAATGTTTTCCTAGGAGCATGGGGAGTCTTACTCTCCTGGGGAAATTTTTTGTAACTCACTACAGAGAAAAAGTCAATTTTCCAAGTGTATAAATAATTCTCTGGAAATTGAGAAAAAGACCAACATCTCAACAGAAAGAACTCAAACAGAAAAATAAATACAAATGGTCCATAACGTTGAGAGAAAAACTAACTTTATTCTGGAGCATTGGTAGCTCTGTGGTAGTTAGCTGAATGAATGAATAAGGCCCTGGGTTCATCCTCAGCACCAACACAGAAGCACCTCAACCTCTTTGTTGTTTTGAAAGTGACCTTGTGCAGTGTCTATACCATGCAGCGTCTCATGTGTATCGTGCAGCGTTTCGTGTAAACTGTGTAGTGTCTTGTGTATATCGTACAGTGTATATATAATGTGCAGTCTCTCATGTATATGTGCATAGGTGTGGAGGTCAGAGGACAGCTTCCAGGAATTGATTCTCTCCTTCCATCTTGTGGGTCCCAGAGATCAAATTCAAGTCATCAGGCAAACAACTTTACCTGTTGAGACATCTCAAAGGCTCTCAACTTCCTTTGTAATTAATGCTTTATTTAACAACCATGTGCAAGGTCCTGCAGAAAAGCACAAACCACAGCCATGAAATTAAGGTACAATGCCAGGCGGTGGTGGTGGTGCACACTTTTAATCCCAGCACTCAGGAGGCAGAGGCAGGCGATCTCTGTGAGTTCGAGGCCAGCCTGGTGTACAGAATGAGTTCCAGGACAGCAAGGACTAAACAGAGAAACCCTGTCTTGAAAACCAAAAAAAACAAAAAACAAAAACAGAAATTAAGGTACAATATCAAAGGACAGTTAATGCATATGCCACCAAATTTAAAAAATAAGTGTTTATGCCCAGGAGGCCTCAACCCTTCACAAAGAACCACAGGCAACTGAGGAATGCTGAGAGCCAGTGGTCTCCCCAAGGAAGAGCATACCAATTGGTTATCTAGTACCAAAAGGTCAGCCCTGAAAAATTCAAATAACACTATATAGACTGCGTAGGTTGTATTTAGGAATATGTAGGTATATACATCTATGTATATATGTATGTAAGAACAATTAATGAAAAAAGAGGCCATGAATTTGAAAGAGTACAAGGAGTGGATGGAATGATTTAGAGCAGTGGTTCTAATCTTCCTAATGCTGTGACCCTTAATACAGCTCCTCTGTGGTGACCCCAGCCATATAATTATTTTCGTTGCTACTCATAACTGTAATTTTGCTACTGTTATGAATTGTAATATAAATATCTGATATTTGGATGGTCTTAGTCAATGTTAGATTCAAAATTAAGCCCCACCTGCCCAAGGACCAGGTAACTTCCTGAGATTCTAGGAATTGTAGTTCTTGGAAACTGACAACAAAGTCTCATGGGAAAGTATGGTGGCCTGTGGGTTTTGCCCATATTAAGCTCCACCAACAGTGTCTTGGGACCACTTACCTGGAAAGTTTCCAGTTGATGATCCTGGCCATATTCCATATTGGTCAGTATTTAGTATTTTTAATAAAAGCTTGCTTAAATTCAGCCCAAATGGTAGAACTGTTTTTTCTGGCACATTTCAGGATTAACAGTCAACCCCTGTGAAAAGGGACATTCGACCCTAAAAGGGTCTCAACCCACAGGTTGAGAACTATTGATTTTTAGATTTATAAAAACAAAGCCTGTTAAGCACTCACCAATGGTGGGAAGCAAGCTGTCTGCTTCTAAGCTGTGTGGGTGATCTGATCTCAGTGCCTCTTGCTAATTGTTACTCCTGGTCTAGCGTTATTTTCTGTAATTCAGGTTCACTCTTGAGAGTTACTTCACCAGGCTCCATTTCCACTGGTTCGTGTGCCCTCCTTTCAAGAGAGACATCTGATCTTATCCAGGAGCCCCACTGTGTTATTTCTAGGGTGTATCCTGCTAGCAGTACTGGGAATGTGATGATTATGTCTAAGGGCTTAATTTTATAAGGAGGCAATTTCAAAGAGGAATTCTTGGCACCCTCGTGAGTGAGGAATTGCACAGGCTTGAGGGACTTGTAAGGACTCAGTTAAGAGCCTATGTATGGACTGGGGCACACCCCTTATCCTTTTGAATCAGCAACTCTAGTCATGGTCCACCTGAACACTTGGGCCTTTTGTGTCCAAACTAATGTTCTCCGTTATGCGTCGATTGCTTCAGTGTTCTCCTGTAGGGTAAAAAGTCTGAGCTCACTTCCAGGTTTTGAAAACCCACCAATCCCCGGGGCTCACCCCAAGCTCAGGACTTGAAATCACACCAATTCCCACCCTTGAAAATCCTGCCCCCCAAGAAACCCTGTATAAGCCTGTCTCCTGCTCAGTTAGCTTCCTGCTGCTGCTTGCCCCAGCAGAGGCAGCCACCTCTTGGGTCTCTCCCAATAGATCTCTTGTGTAAGGTTTGTTATTGAAGAGACACTAGTCCATTGGAGCATGTGGCTCTGGCAGGCCTTGCTTACCCTTCTGCCCCATTCCCTCTGCCTTGCTAAAAACCCATTAGATTACACTTCTAAAGCTAGCCACCAAGGTCTAGTCCCGTATTTGCCCACTTCCTCCTCCTGAGGCTGACTATCAAGGTCTAGTAATCAAAAGCCCTGTTTGGTTTACCTAATTAACATGCCCAATCAAAATATACCACCACATCCTAGTCCTTGTCTAAGAATGGACTAGGACACGGTGGTACATTTTCTCACCTTAAAAATTCACCTGCAAGGTCATTTGATGCTGTTTTCTGAGTCAGAAAGCAGCCACTTCTGTGGAAATCAGCATGGCGGTTTCTCAGAAAATTGGTACTCAATCTACCTCAAGACCCAGCCATACCACTCTTGGGCATATACCCAAAGAATGCTCAATCATACCACAAAGAAACATGCTCAACTATGTTCATAGCAGCACTATTTGTAATAGCCAGAACCTGGAAACAACCTAGATGCCTGTCAACTGAAGAATGGATAAATAAAATGTGGTACATATACACAATGGAGTACTACTTAGCAGAAAAAAAACGACAGCAAGAAAGCAGCCACTTTAATTTTTCTTCCTCACTTAATAAAGGATCTCTCTGTGAAAGGTGCTTGTAGGTGGTTTGTGCCTGATCCAAGGACCCAGGAGGGAACCTCTGCTGGGGAGGGGGGTGTCCCCTTCAGTTGTGCAGAGTGACTTTGTGATATTCCTTGGCTCCAGACTGCCAGCATACTTTTCCCCTCAGAGCTATAACATACCTTCACTTCAAGATCACCTGGAGAGCCAGTCTCCATATTCAACACCCGCTGTTGAGATGGTCCTTGTGGGTTCACTTTCTTTGATTTCTTTTAGAAGTGTTTTGCCAGCATGTGTCTCTGTGTATCAAATGTGTGGCTGGTGCCCAAGAAGGCCAGAAGAGTTACAGATGGTTGTGAGCCAACATGTGGGTGCTGAAAATTGAATCCAGGTCCTCTGGAAGAGCAGCCAGTGCTCTTAGCTGCTGAGCCATCTCTCCAGCCCTGCTTTTATTTGCTTCTTTGAAACAGGGTCTTCACTTTGTAGCACTAAGGAGACAAGGATGACCTGGAACTCAGAACTACCTGCCTCTGCCTCCAGAATGCTGGAATTAAATGCATGAGCCACTACATCCAGCTACATCAAAATGTTTTTTCTTGTAGACCTCTGTTGTAGGTTGTTTTGTTAACCAGTGAGGTTTCTGAGGCTGCCTGCAGCATGGGTGAGGAGAGGTTGCTTACAGGCCCATGGTGACAAGGCACCTGTTGAATCCCTAAAAAGCCCACTCCAGAATGGGTACCACTCACCAAAGCTGCATCCAAGGAACTCCCTGTGCAACCTGCAGGCAGTTGTTACTGTTTATATGACCCTGGGGAGGTTGTTCAGTTTGTATTTTTGAGACAGGGTCTAAAGAGAACCCAGGGCAGAGAAGCTGTAAATCTCAGATTGGCTTCTAACTTCCCTGTGTATCTGAGGGATCCTGATCCTCCTGCGCATTCAAAGTGGTGGGATAATAGTCCCACACACACTCTCTCCCCACCCCACCCCCTGTGCGTGTGTCACTGAGTACGGAACCTAAGACGTTGGGGCTGTCAGGCAAGTACTCAACTTGTTCTATTTCAAGTCTCTTTATTATTTATTTGGAGGCAGTGGTTTGAAACAGGGTTTCTGGGTGTAGCTCTGGCTGCCCTAGAGCTGTAGATAGGCTGGCCTTAAACTCAAGAGATCCACCTGCCTCTGCCTCCTGAGTGCTGGGATTAAAGGTGTGCACCACTACCTAGCATCATTTTTGATTCAGTTCTTTGTTCACAGCAGGGCTGTAGGTCTGCCACTATCCTATCTAGAAAGCCTAAATTTTGTTCCAATGATTTAAAAATACATCAAAACAAAATAATCCAAAAAAATTTCAATGCTCCATTTCTTCCTTGCTGAAAAAATTCCTAATTTGAAACTCTTAAAACTAGCTGTTTGTGGTGGCTTGTGCTGTTACGCTTATACTGAGAAAGCAGAAATATGAGGATCACAAGTTCAAGGCCAGATTATTCCTCACAGTTAAGAGAGTAGCAGGGGTCTAGGAACAGGATCAAAATACACTATGCACATATATGAGAATGGCATACGTCTTATACCCATTATGTATATTCTAATACAAAATTAAAATGCTAAACATGACAAAAAGCAGCCACATGGAGTACAAACTGAGCTTTATAAACACCATGGAGTATTTTAAAAACATTTAACATTACTTTGACTAGTTATTTTCAGCATGATTCAGAATTCCAAAGTATTAAAGATGTCTCTTTGAGAAACTCTGTTGTGCCCTTTCTTCTCCTAATCCTCCTACTTAAAATCTTACTTGGATTCTAAATGGCTCCCTCTAGGGAGGGGGTGAGAAGGCGCAGCGTCAATGACACAGACACCAGGAGTCCATTGAAGGCAATAACAAACTCATTTATTTCAACAACAGGGAAGGCCTTATATACTGTCCTCCCAGCACCCAGTCTGTGTGGTCGTCCCACATTGACTGGGCACGATCAGAAACTCTGACATTGATCAGGAACCAACAGTGACTGTTGCTAGGCCCTCAGGCAGACTCCAGGTTGGCTCATATGGAGTACATTACATGCATGCCTTGGCAATTGGTCTGAGCCAATTTCCTCGACCCTATGGGTCTGTCCTACTACAAGTCTCTAGAAACTTCATACTAAGAACCAACTCTTCCAAGTTGCCCTCTGACCTCCACAAAGCATGCTGCAGCACACAACTGTCAGCCTTCACAATAAATGAATGTAAAATAATTTTTTTGTATGTAGCTATGTAGCTCTGGCTGTCCTGGAACTATGTAGACCAGGCTGGCCTCAAACTCCGAAGAGATCTGACTGCCTCTGTCTCCCAAGTGCTCAGATTTAAGGCGTGTGCCACTATGCCCAGCAACTATGTTAAGTTTTATGGGAGTTTTGTTATAATGCATAACGTCTAATTTTTATGTAGCCAATTTTTGTTTTGGCTTTTGAGATAGAGTTTCACTTGGGCTGGGAATGTAGCTCAGTGAGAGAATGCTTACCTAGCATGTGTGAGGCTGTGGGTTTCCTCTCTAGTACCACAGGGTCTTAATATGCAGCCCAGCTTGGCCACTATATCAAAATCCTCCTTAGCCTCAATAGGATTGGCATGTATCACCATGCCTGGTTTGTAGCCTTTTTTTTTCTACTAAAGTGTAGTAAAATAAACATGAGAGCCATTTTTTTTTACTAATCATTCTTTTAATTAATTAATTATGTATGTTTTAGAACTCACAGAGATGCCCCTGCCTCTGCCTCCCAAGTACTGGGATTAGTTAGGCATATACCACCATGCCCGGCCTCTTTTTAATTTTATTTTAAACATCTGCACAGCTTTAATATTCTGAGAAAATTAAATGTTTCCCACAAAAACGAGGAAAAAACAGTTCACTAATGACCAATAAGAAAATGTAACACTCTCTAACACACAGGTATAAACAGTAGGAATAACAGAAAGGCTAAAAGAGAAACTACAAATCTCAAAACCAACTCCAGTCAAGATGAGGTCCCCATGGACAAGCAGGTGGAGAAGTAAAGTATATAAACTCTAACATACCACTTCATGGCCTGTTTTTCTTCTTCCCTTTGGTCATGAACTATCCCAGAAAGATTCACTGTGATAACTTTTGAGTTCAACACTTAAAGCATTAAGGTAAATTGCTCTTAGAAAAAAATTATGCCAAGATAAACATAAAAACAATCTCAAAATTGGAAGAAAAAGCTCAAGCCAAACATTGCACTAGGACAATTCATTATGTTAACAATAAATGGATGCCAGGACACCAGAAGAAATACTATTGGAACTATGGTTTGCTAAAAGTTGTTCATCTTAATGAAAGGAAAGATAGTAGTACAAGTTCAATTTCACAAGATCAAGTCAGTTTCCTTTGGATTTACCTTTCAGGGCAAGCACGGGCAAACACCACATACCACTTTCTATCTCTGTGCAAAAACACAAAAGTCTGAGCCAGTAAGCAATAAGGCTGGGAATTGGGAATGCACAGTCCTGCAGTAAAGTCCTTTTTCTAGAAGAGATCAGTAAAAATATCACAATATTTACAAAGATACCACAGTGTGAAAAGCTGTAAGCCTAAAATATTTTGTCACTTAACAAAGAAGGGATGAAAGAGAATGTTCTGCCACAAGAAATTCAGTGCCCATTCTGGACCCAGTTTCTGATCGGTCCCAGTGACCCCTACCTGCCAGCCCACCACTCAGCCCCACCCCACTCTTAAACCCTTTTGTGTCAACAACCTAGTAGCCTTTAGTCAACGAGTTGATGTAGATCCTAATCCATCTTAAATCAAAGGAAAGGCTGGCATGCTTAGATGAAAGCAGGTCTGAGAATACACTACTTTAGTGTTATGGAAGTCACCCATGTGGATTCCTTACCCATTCAGAACAAAAGAAAGGCCATAAAACATGGGAGTTTTGGAAAGGGAATGGTACCTGAAGATGTCCTGACCTAGGCATTTTTATAGCTAACTGTAAAGATGGTCACAATTAGAACATAGCAGTTATTGACAATGAAAACAATTCTTAAGGACCTTTCCTTATCACTGACTTTTGCAGAAACATATTTGTAGATTCTTCCTGTGTAACCATACCTTAGAAAAGGAGAGTAAGTGTGCTTGCTGAGCAGAAATAATGGCACGTCTTAAGATTTTATGACTGAAAAGAGTTAGCTTTACAATACAGCTTTACTAATTACAGAACCCTCTCTTTACTCAGGCTTTGCTTGGTTTATCTCTGAAACATCTGAATAATACTTTTCTGTGAATTACTAGGCTGTTGGGAATAAATGCTCTTGGACGCATTACTACAATCATCTTTAGCTGGACCTGGCATCTTTCTTCCATTAACTGAATCCTTCCAAGTGCTTTTAAAGGGTTGCCAATATTCATCTTTTGTGCTCCTCTGAGATTTCGAACGCTCTGAATTAGTCTGCTTTCCAGAGTTCCTCTCTCTGGAGTTCTTCCTCTGTTTATTCAGCAGCCTGTCTGGGGGCGAAGATGTGCGCAGCTGGTACTGATCTGGGGACCCTTTCTGTCGATTTAGCATCATTTGCTCTTTATCCACCTCCTTCTGAAGTTGTAATGCTAACAACCGGTCCTGTTCTTCTTGCTTATGTCTCTCAAAAAGCATACGTTCCAAATCTATCAGTTTTTGTGTAAAATTCCCTTCTGATTCTTCTTGATCTGAGGATTTGAGGAAAACTTTCCTCCTTTTTGCAGAAAAGCATGGATCCATGACTGCTTCCAACACAGATTCCTGGTTTTCTCTCTCAGAAATCTCTTTTCCAAGTACTAGATGATATACTCTACTTTCTGGAACTCTGTTACCGCCAGCTAACTGGGTCACACTTGACACAGAGCACTCTTCATTTTCTATTTTACCAGAAGGCTTAACTGTAGCTTCGTTAGAGTAGGAAACTTTGGCTTTAGGTCCCTCATGATTTACAACACATAAATCATCAGGATTGGTTGACAGTGTTTCAACTGTTCCTTCAAGGCACTGTTCGGCATCCCTGGCAAATAACCATGGCACAGGTGATTCTCTCAAAGACTCTGAACCTTGTTCTTGAGTTTCTAGGCATATCTGCGGAGAAAGTGTTGGCATATCTTCTTCAATTTCTGTGTCTTGCCACACAGGGCTCTTCGGGTCACTACTGTCAGTTTCCTGTAGAGAACAAAATTACTGACTATATAAAGGGAAAACATTATATAAGCCACCTGATACACTGACACCAGAGGTGAACAGTCACTATACACTATCACATAGTACTAATAAGGTGTGTTCCCATCACCTCTGCTCCCCACCTTTCCTTCACATAGTACTAATAAAGTGTGTTCCCATCACCTCTGCTCCCCACCTTTCCTTCACATAGTACTAATAAAGTGTGTTCCCATCACCTCTGCCCCCCTCTTCCTTCACACAGTACTAATAAGGTGTGTTCCCATCACCTCTGCCCCCCACCTTTCCTTCA
>CABHPQ010178433.1:0-20786 GCA_902168405.1 Peromyscus aztecus
GATCCCATTCATCTCCCATCCCTTTGTATCCACCCTCTGCCCTTGCAACCTCCTACTCTCCCAAAAAATAAAATCAAATAAAATTGAAGAGAAAGAAAAGAAAAATTTCATCATAAATCTCGTCATGGAAGCTGCAGTGTGACAAGTGAGTCATGCAGTCAACCCCTTTGTCCATACATCTTTACTTGCAAGTGTTTATTGCAAAGTCACTGGTCTGGTTCGAGGCCTCTGCTATACCATCAACACTGGGCCCTCACTGGGGTTCCTCTTGGAAATCCTGTTGTTGCCCTATGTTGTGGAGATCCTGCTGCTTTGGATCTGCAGAATGTGCCTTCCTGTGCTCCAGCAGATCATAAATGGGATGGATGTTGGAGTGGGCCAACTCATAACTTGGGTTCTGGGCTTGGGTAGTGGCAAGGTTGGCCAGCCGGCCAGCTCTCCCCCACCCTCACCACCAGGGTGAGCTTTCCAGCGTTGTCCCGGCTAGATCATCAAGGAGTGAGACTGGCTCTCCTGCTTTCACTCTCCCAAGTTCATGTTCTCGCGTCTGGTTCACCAGCACCCCAGTCAATAGGGTCCGCTCTACAGTGCTGCCCAGGGGAGGTGCAGGACCCATTTCCCTAGTGCCTCAGGTAGTAAGGAGGAGGGTCAGCTCCCTCATCTGCCACAGGCGGTGAGGGGCAAGGGGGAAGGGGAGGCATCTTTCCCCCACCCATGCCACCATATGGCAGATGAGAGGCGGGGCCAGACCTCTCACCTAAGCCCCTGTCAACAGGGTCAGTTCCACTGTGCTGCCCAGATGAGGCACAGGGCCTGCTTCCCAGAGTGCTGCAGCTGGTAAGATTTTTTTTGTTGTTTGTTTTTGTTTTTCGAGACAGGGTTTCTCTGTGTAGCTTTGCGCCTTTCCTGAGACTCACTTGGTAGCCCAGGCTGGCCTCGAACTCACAGAGATCTGCCTGGCTCTGCCTCCCGAGTGCTGGGATTAAAGGCGTGCACCACCACCGCCCAGCAAGATCTTTTATCATCATCATCATCATCATCATCATCAATTTGAGACAGGGTTTCTCTGTGTAGCCTTGGCTGTCCTGGGACTTGCTTTGTAGACCAGGCTGGCTTCAAACTCAGAGATTCAGCTGCCTCTGCCTCCCGAGTGCTGGGATTAAAGGTGTGTGCCACTACCACCCACCTCTGCTTGATTCTTTCTGCTTGTACGGCTCTCCTTTGAGTTTTCCAGTTAAATGATCGGGTTTTTCAGTTTCACCTTTATTTCATCTCAAGTCTTTCTCAATGTCACTGTCAAATCCGTAGTTGTCATTAATTATCATTTCCATCTGCCTTATGCTTGTGGGTTTTTTAATGTTTTCCATCACTTGGGTATTTATAGTCACTAAGTTCTTCCTCTTTAATTTCTTGTTTTTATTCATTGAAAACTTTTTTTTCCATACAATATATTCTCATCACGGTTTTCCTCTCCTCCAAATCAATGCTAGTGCCATAGTGGCACAAACATTGTGGGAGTAACCAACCACTCTCTGATTGGATTAAAGTCCTGCTCCATGAGATGGAACTTGGGCCTGACACTGCTTGGGTGCCCAAGAACCTGAGACTGGATAGGCCACAGGCCTACAGGAAAACCAAATACTGGTGTTATTCTAAAACCTAGCAATAAAATTACTCCTAAGATTATTCTGCCATACCCATAGATCAGTACCCTTTTCAGCCATCATCAGAGAAGCTTCCTCTTGTGGTAGATGAGAACTAACAGAGAACTACAACTGGTCAATCTGCAGAATGGAAGATTCTGGAACATGGAACATTGAGTCCTCTCTCCTTAATTTCACTGTGTGTGTGTGTGTGTGTGTGTGTGTGTGTGTGTGTCCATCTCCTCTTTAAATTCCTTGACTTCTTCATGAAATTTATGATTATTCTTTTAAATTCTCTGTCCTGGGTTCATGTAGAAAATTCTCATTGGCAGACATTTCTACAGCATGAGGATGTTTTGAAAAGAATATGTTGGCTTACTCTTTTGATTATTGGTATTTTTGTGATGAGATATGGGCATGTGGAATTTTCTTCCTTGGTTCTTAGTCTGTTAGGAACAGAACATGTTGGTGCTGAATAGAGGATGTTGGGTGGGTGGAGATGTTGAGCCTAGGGGTTGGAAATGGCTTGGGTGGAATGAGTCAGGTACATGAAGGGGACTGGGCAGTATGTGCTTCCTGGTCTAAGCCTGGGCTGTGGGGTAGATTTGGCTTGATGGAAAGGTTGGATATTGCATGGGAGGGTCCTGTGGTTGGGGAATAGATAGGAAAGGTCTTGTCCAAAGCCTAGACATTGTAATTCAGGCAGGGATAGGGGTGGTTGTGGTAAAGGCATGAATGGGGGGGGGGCAAAGGACTCACTTGGCTAGACCCTGGAGAAGGAAGTGGTGGTGTCTGACTGGGTAGGATGGTTGTAAGAGATACATTAGAGATCTGTGGGGATGTTATGGGTAGGGAGGGTCTTAGTGGAAGCCCAGATTGGCTGCAATGGAGGCAGGCATGGTTAGACTAGGTTGGGTCATTAGATGTGAGACCCAGGCTAGATTTGGCAGGTTAGGGAGAAGACATTGATAGAGAAGTCAGTGAGACTTCCTGGGCTAGACCATGGAGGTAGATGTGGAAAATTTTAGTATTGAGTTTGAGGAGTTCTTTATATATTCTATATATTAATCTCTCAGCAGATACATGACATAACTATTTTCTTGTAGTGAATAGGTTGACTTTTTATTCTGGTAATAGTGTCCTTTATAGAATGTAAGTGTTCATTTATTTTTTCTTTTGACATAGGATCTTCCTATCTACTCCTGACTGTCCTATAACTCACTATGACCACAATGGCCTCAAACTCAAAGAGATCTGCTTGTCTCTGCCTCCCAATGTTAAGATTAAAGGCTTGTGTCATGATGCCTAGCAAGTTATTAATTTTGATGAAGTCTAACTTGTGGTTTTTATTTTTTGTTATCTGGAGTTTTGGTATTAAATCCAAAAACATCACTGTTATATCCAGAGTCATTAAGCCTCCTCCTACATTTTCTTACATGAGCTTTATAGTGTCAGCTCTTACATCTGAGGTTTTTTTTTGTCCATTTGGATTTTTGTATATGGTGTTAGCAAAGTGAAAAATCTTATTTTAATAACTTATTTCTCTAAAATCTATCATTTATTTATTGTACGAATATCTTGTCTGTATATGAGTATGTGCACTACATTCATGCTTAGTGCCCATGGAGGTCAGAACAGGGCATCGAATCCCCTGGAACTGGAGCTACTGATCGCTGAGAATTGAATCTGAGTCCTTTGCAAGAACAAATGCCCTTAACTATTAGGCTGTCTCCAGCCTCAACAATATGTCTTTTATTTAGTATCATGTTTAAAATAGAAATTCAAATATTTATTTTTATGCCCTTTAAAATGTTTCCTGAGTTTATTTGAATATGGTTGTATTCTTTCATCCTGTTTTCCATGTATAGCTCCAGCTTCCCAAGAAGAGGCACCAGGGCTCAAACAAGTGTCACTGACTCCCTGCCAGTTGGGGAAATGTACCCAGGACCATGGCAAATGACAGAGAAGCTCAGTGGGAAAAGTTAGGGGGACCAGGGCTTGAATCTGATTCTTAGCCTGACAGCTAGGGCCTCTTAGTGTTCCTAAAATGCCAAGTAGGCTTCAAACCATGTCCTTTCTCTTCCTTCTTCCTCTCTTTCCTCTCTTTCTTCCCATCCATCCATTCATCCATCCATCCATCCATCCATCCACCCATCCATCCTTTCATCTAGCAATCCATTTACTAATCCTCCATCCCCCCACCCTTTTATCCATTCTCTCACCCCTCAAACAATTATTTGTTGGATGCTATCTAGGGGCTGGTCATGGGAATCATGTTAAGGAACATACTCCAATACCCTACGTGCAATCAGGCAGCTCCCGGGGCACTATAGGAGAGGGATGCTATCAACCAACACGAATCCATGAGTAATTACAAACTACAATATGGGCTCCAAAGAATTGCTGGACAGTTACGACATGTCTAACAAATGAACTAGGCCCACTCTCTGGCTTGGAGGGCAAGTAGAAAGTGGGTGTTCCGGGCAGAGCAACCCTGTACAAAGACCCTGTGGTCCATGTTCAAGGCTGGCAGGAGGCTGATTGCCAGTACAGGGGGGATGGAGAGAATAACGTGAAAGGGAGGGGCGTGCAGCTCTGATGGGGGCCAGTACCTGCAGGGGAGGCTGGGTCTGCCTGGATCTGGCTCCCCTGCACAATGTGACTCACCCTTACTCAACATTTAGATCTCAGCTTGGGGATTTCCTCTCTGGGAAGCTGCTTTGCCTCGTGTAGGCTTAGCAAAGTCCATCTATTTTCATCTAATAAGAAAAAGTATCCCAAACTTAGAAGTAAGGCAAAAGAAGGGGGCGCTTCTCCTCATCGCCACAGTAGAGCATGGTTTAAACGCACTACTGAAGGATTAGTTAGTCCTGACAAGGAAGACACCTGAGTCTGTTTCTGCCATTCGACTGGGGACCAGATTTTATAAAGTTAGGATATATGCCCATTTGCTGATTTTGTCTGGGTGAGGGACAAATAGCTTGTTTAGCAAGAAAGATAAATCTTGAAGCCTGGTTTATCACCTTGGGGACTATAAACCAGTTATATCTCTAACTTGACATTTCTTTCTCACATCCCTTCATAAAAGCCTGTGGGCATCCATTTCCTCTTGGCGGCAGGGGTGACCGCCTACGGGGGACCCTTGCTCCCTGGCTGATGTTCTCATTCTGTATGCTGGCCATGGGCAGTCACAGCAGTGCTCTGTTAGGACTGCTGCTAGCTGCCCTCACTTCCTCCTGCCCCATGAGCTCATATGGGTGTGGCCCGCTTTCGTCAACACGGCATTCTCAGAATTTTGCGAAAGGCCTGGTTCCCAGCAGGAGCTTGAGAAATAGTTATTAACTCGATAAGTGATCTGGAGTTTGTCGCTTTACCTCTCTGAGCCACATTTTTTCCTTTCTGTGAAACGGACACCACAACACGCATCTGCCAAGATTCCATGAACTGAAGAATGCGAGAGACCACAAGAGTCTCAGGCACACTGCATTGCTTAGATATGTCTCCCCAAAGGCGTATGTGTTGAAGGCTTCATTTCTAGCTGGTAGATGGAATCAACGGGAGGGGATGGACCATGAGGACTGTGACCTAATTAACAGGCTATTCCCCTGATGGTCATCATTTGATGGCATTATTGGGAGGGGGTGGGAACTGAGAGATGGGGCCTGGGTGGAGGAAGCATGTCTTTGAAGGGTATGTCTTGTCCTTAGAGCCTTCTTCCTGGCTGCCGTGAGGTCAGGACCCTCTGTGGACAATGTTCCTCCTCCACTGCCATCATTCAGTCTTGCCACAGGCCCACAGCAGTGGGGCAGCTACACGCAGACAGAATCTCCGAAACCTAGCACATTGTTTTCTCAGGTGTTTTGTCGGCGACAAAAAGCTGGCTAACACACGAGGTGGACCGAGGCCTCTCTTATTCTAGGGCCTGGGCGCTAAAGATGGGAGATGAATTTCTGGGGTGGGGAGCTCATGGTCTGGTTGAGAGGAGACCAAGCCACAGAGGGAACTCCTCTATGGCCTCAACATCGGTTCCTGCCCTGACTTCCTTCGATGATGGACTGTGATGTGGAAGTGTAAGCAAAATAAACCCTTTCCTCCCCAAGTCACTCTTGGTCATAGTGCTTTATCACAGAAAGAGAGAGCCTAAGGCAAAGGTCGTCATCCCCTCTGTGCAGGCCGAGAGGACCAGCCCAGCACCCAGTGCAGACCTGCCATGTAGCACAGGGTGTTCCTTCCTTTAATCCCCAAGGAACCCTGGGAGGGGACTCGATTAAACCCCACGGTACAGCCAAGGTCCCTGAGTAGCAGGTGAGCGGGTGAAGTGTACACATCTGAAGTAGTGGAGAAAGGCTAAAACCCTACGCCTGCATTTTCAGCACAAGCACCGCTGCCATGACTCCCTCCGAGCCGAGAGGACAGAACCTTTACATCTGTAAGGCCTGGAGCGGATCAAGTTATACAGAGTGTTTTGAAGCCTTGGCACAGTCCAGCCTCACCCCCAGCTCCAGGGGACAGGTAACTAGCAGACTCCGAGGACAGGGGCCCAAAGACAAGGATGCAATACCCAAAGGCATCATTGTTACCCAGAAATCTTTATTACAAAAATATTTTGCAAGCCAAAAATTTTAAGTTGCAACTATGTACAAAATGGGGCCTGTTTCCTTCTCATCTGGTCTACAGATAAACTGGAATCCCATTCCTCTCACAGGGCGCATTTCGCCTCTTCCTTGTACCAGGGTTCCATACACGGGTTTGGGGGCCCTCTAGGCTACCTGGCTAAAGCTATAACTATACACCTTCCCTGCCTCATTCCCTTTCTCCCTCCAAAAAAACTTAAGACAAAGCTAGGATGTCAGCGAGAGGGCATCCTTTGTAACTGGTCTATACAGCTGTGTGTACTCACGTGTGCCAGCAGAGGAAAAGGGAATGGAGGCTTATAAACCAACCCTTTGGAATTAAAAGGCAGCCCAAGAAGATGGCAGGGCCACCATGGGTCCCAGATGCCAAAGACAAGTTCCGGTTGGCTGGCTCAGTGCTGCCAACACGGCCTATTGGCTCAGCTAATTCCTGGATGTCATCATGGGTCACCAACCCTAGAGAGCTGGGTCCTTGCTGTGTTCCTGACATCCTCCCATCACACCTATAGAAGCAGGCAGGTTGGTTCAGCTTCCTACTTGAATAGCCCGAGCCAGGGATCCCCAGGGATCAGGGACATTAGTGCCTCAACTTGCTGAGCTACATGTTAAGACCAGACAGCCAGGGTTGTAAAATCCGCTTGCCATGGGCCCAGCCAGGCCCCGGCATCCAGTTTGAAGGGTGTGGGTCAAACAGAGCCTCTGCCCAGACTCCCTAGCCAGTGACAGAGGGGTAGTCCACCCTGGCTCACAGCTGTGTCGTCACAGGTATGATCAGGTTCGGTCCCAGTGTGATCCTGCTGAGGTTTGACGGCAATAATGGACTCCTCCTGCATTGATTACCTCAGAGTGCTGGAACACCGGCTGCTGGCTGAGCGTCCCTTCTCTCTACATGCCTCCGAAGTGCTTGTGAGTGAAGGAGGCTGTCACTGACCTTCTCCCCTCAACGTGGAATGGCCGACATTAGGTCAGCACTGGGTCAGACAAGGCTGCAACTTACCACAGCAGCCATGGAGGCAAAGGGCCAGCCAGCCATGTGGCTTCATAAGAACAGGGCCCGGTTCGTCCCACTGAGGCTGAATGCCTGAAAGTAGCAGCTGAGGGATCCCTTTTGGTCCTCAGAGTTCTGGGAAATGGAAAAAATCTGTTACTGCTTTAAGAAAATCCTTCCAGGACAAGAAACTGTTAGACCTCAGACTTCACAAGACCCAACCATTCAACACATGACGAAGAGCCAGGATGCTGCTGCTGTTGTTTTAAGAAAAAAAGAAAAGAAAAAAAAAATAAAAAAGAAACCCAACAACAACGAAACAGCACAAATCAAATTTTCTAACACCTTAGCTTCAAGACTGCACAGTTCACATTTCTCAATAATTTACAGGTGTCCACAGAGCGCTGCTGCTGAGTTAGTGCTAGCTGGAGGAAGCAAGCTGGGGCTGGGAAGGAGATGGGGCCACACTGAACATGCCCAGGGAGTCTCTGCTGGTCTAGGAGGAGAGGGTTCCTTCTCCCCCAGGGCTAGGCAGTCTGGCAGGTGGGAGGCCAGCACTGTTGGCAGAAAACTTGCGGTCTCCTGATGTAGTTCTTCCACGGAGGGGGCAGTTGATCTAAAGGGATTCTTGCCCCAAAGCCCAAGTTGGGTGGAGGTGGGGGCGGGGAGCTCTTCTCCACACAGGAGACCAGGCTCTGGAGCAACAAGGAAGCAACCTGGAGTCGCCAAGATCAGGATCCAGACCCACGTGTGATGGGCCGAGGCACACTTCTTGGATTCCAGGCAGCTTTCTCCAGTCCCCTCTCTGGTTCTGCAACACCAGCCTCCAGAAGAAGGGGACATGGCTGCCCTAGAAGTGTTGGAGAGCCAAGGAGGGAAGACAAAGGCCACCCTTACTCTTGGTCCTAGGACCTGTTCCACCTGGCCTTCTAGGGACAGGACTGGCTGGCTGGTTGTCCTCATCATGGCCACTCCATGTGGGACAAGAAAACTTGTGGATACGGGCCCTAGAGCCGACCACAGTCCCATTCACTTCCTCTGGACCTGGACACTGGCATACTCTGAGAAGGACGGCTCAGGCTTGGGGGCTGGCTGTGACCGGCTAAGGTGGACCATGTCCAGGTCGGCATAGGTGAGGGTATCCTCTGGCCTCGGCACTTTGCCTGTCTCAATGCTCGCATATTCTGTGTGGTTGTTGGGCTCGGGGGCCCGGGGGGCGGGCTTCTTCTCTTTGGGCAGATTCAGGTCTGCATAGGTGATGTCGTTGATGTCATTTGTGTCCTGGATCTAAAAGACACAGAGAGAAAGTCATTCTGGAGCCCTAGCCTGCTCACCCATCAATTGACTGCAAGGTCTGCCTGCTACTTTGCCAATGGACTCAGTCTTAATTCAGGCCCGTCTCCTGCCAATGTGATTTTATTGCCAGACTTTCTCCTTCCAATCCAGCTTTCTCCACACAGAGCCTGGAGGGTCTTCTGAAATACTAGGGCGGTTATCTCATATCCCTGCTTCACGTCACCTCCTTCTTTCTAGGTGGAACTACCTGCAGCTCTCTTCTCCCCTTTTCCAGGTCCTTTCCTTGGCCTGGAGTACTACCACCAAAGCCTATGTCTGTTTCACAACCTTAGTGAATGTGATCTCCCAGGAGATAGGGAAAACTCCTCCAGTTACATGTCTATTCCACAACCTTTTTGTTTGTTTGTTTGGTTTTTGTTTTGTTTTGTTTTTTGTTTGTTTTCAGACAAAGTTTCTCTGTGTAGTTTCCCTGGCTGTCCTGGAACTCGCTCTGTAGACGAGGCTGGCCTCGAATTGACAAAGCTCCACCTGCCTCTGCCTCCCGAGTGCTGGGATTAAAGACGTGTGCCACCACCGCCTGGCTTATTCCACAACTTGTTACTGGGCATTTGTTATACTGCAGACAATGACGCTAGCACAGGGGCCCAGTCCACGGTGACGGGATGGATGGATGGATGGATGGATGGATGGATGGATGGATGGATGGATGGATGAATGGACGGATGGATGGATGGACGGACGGATGGATGGAAAGATAAATAGTCAGGAGCACGGGTGGCCAGATGGCTAGAACCACACAGTCAGAGTCATTTCACTTTGGCTTGACCACAACTCTGCTCAGGAAGAATTACTGACCCTATTTTACAGGAAAAAGAGTGACCTAGGGAGATGAAAATTCAATGATTTGGGCTAAGTCACTCAGCTGGACCCTAAAGTGGTGGACTTCCCATACTGTGGTGCCTCTCCCCTGAGCCTGCGGGTACTCACTGTTGTCTGGGAAGTCATGACTGAACTGGTGTCCCTCTCTGGCAAGGTACGGTGGCTGGCCCTGGGAACTAAGGCAAAGGTATGCCGGCTCCCGGGGAGAAAACCGGCCGCCTTGCTCTAGGGTCGGACACTGAGTTCCATCCTCAGTAAGTTTGGAATGTGAATTTCTACAGGCTTCGGTAACCACTTCTCACCACCATCTTTTACCCAGATTTCAGAAGGAAACTCGAAAACAAAGTAACAGGGGGAAAGGATTCTCACCGCCATGATTAGAAATTGTTTTAGGTTTGCCGGTTACCACTCAGCGCATGCCTAGGGCTGGCAGGGGCTGAGACAGCAAACCAAGGGGTCCCAGCCTCC
This sequence comes from Peromyscus aztecus, assembly GCA_902168405.1. Taxonomy (NCBI): domain Eukaryota; kingdom Metazoa; phylum Chordata; class Mammalia; order Rodentia; family Cricetidae; genus Peromyscus; species Peromyscus aztecus. Next base: position 9,909 of record CABHPQ010178433.1, read on the forward strand.
AAACACCTTCTCTCTCCCAGCCTGGCTCTGTCAGCAGATTATGTCTAAAGTAGTGTCGGCTGCCTAGGGAATGGCAGGAAAGCTGGTTCTTTCATTCCAGGTCCAGGATGGCACTTGTCTTGTAACCAGGCTCTGAGGAACCCTGTGTGCCCAGAGCTGACATGATGGACAGAGACAATGGGACTCAGTGGTCTGGGATATACGCTGATGATGCTGCCTGTAAAGTCTCCTTATCAATGGGGGGAAAAGCTACCAGGTCAAGGGAGGTGCCCTTGTAATCCAGGAATTAGTGACTTGGCTTTTCCTCCTCCACAAAGGCAAGAGAGGCCATGGCTAGCAGGGAAGAGCCAGGCTCTGAGGAGGTGGGAGTGAGCTGCTGATGGTGAGGTGGGATGTTCAACACAAAGGAGGCTGCAATTGACTCCAGGGCATCGGTTACTTGGGACACATTGCCCTTGGTACCCCCTGGAGTTGTGCAATGGCTAACAATGAACCCAGCAGTCCCCAGACTCTTTGGAGCAGAGAGAAGGGTGCAGAGGACTCATGGGTGATTCAGTGATGCACAGATCCTCCCAGAGTCTTAATTTAGAACTGGATCTGCAACTCCGACTGAAGCAAGGAAATCACACCCCAAGTTTCCCAGGAAGGGCAGCTCACCAAAGACTGTACCTGGGTTATTTCCCTGGCATTCTTCTCAGGCTCATGCAACCTAAAACGGAAAGAGACACAGATAAAAATATCTATCTCAAGAGCTTATGCAAATCAATCAGAATAACATCCAGGCCCTACTTCCTACATGGGCCAGGGAGGGACCGTAACTGCTTATCAAATGTCTGGACACAGGAGCCGGTCTCACTGAGGGAATTCTAAACAATGCACACTCACTTCTTAAAAAGCCTCTGTTGGAAGGATCTTTAAGACTGATACTGGAAAAGGTATGCGGAGAGGAAGGTGGGATGAGGAGACACACGTCTATGTACTGCTGTGGGGGAGACAAGCTGGGGCTATCCTTTGGGAAGTAGTGGACAAACCATGAGAAGCGATAATATCCCATCTTTTGACCTGTGACTGTACCTTTCTGAGGGATTCAATATACAAAGGCATGTGCCCTGGACAAGATGTGGAAGTGAATTCACATCCTGGTACTCTGCCAATGGGCAGTGGTTTGGGGAAATTAGCATAAACCAAATCATTTTGTGTTCACAAAGCAGAGGAGAAGTTTCCATTTGACTTTTGTGATGCTGGGGACGTGACCCACTGCCTTGTTCATGCTAATAAAGCGGCATATCTGAGTCATGTCTCCAGTCGTAGGAGATTTTTGTTAAGTGACAAATGCTTTCATTAAACGAAGTGAAAAATCAAGTCTCTATGAAGTACCCTTGATGAAAATGTGTGGAAAACTGGAAAGAAAATGAAAATAGCAGTGGCCTTCCGAGTATCTTTCTTTGTTTTAGTGCCCCAATATTTCCCAAATGTTATAAATATACCTATGTAGTGCTGCTAAAAGAAAAGGAAGAGGAAAGATCAAAATGCCTTGCTTAATAAACAACAATAACTGTTCATGCCTCTGATTCTGCCATCAGAACCCAGGCTGGGCTCACTGGAGGGTCATGGTGAAGGTAATAGGCAAGCTGAAGCCACTGGTTCCTCAGGGGTTACATACATCATCAAGCCAGAGACTCGGGGCACGTGAGCGTGCATAATGTCAGAATGAGCAATGGGGCTTGGCAAGCAGGGTTTTTGATAGAGCTGTCACGAGTGCTTGGATCATAAAGTGTCCCAGGTGGCCAAACAGTCGTCCAGGGTCCAGGACACAACTGATAGGAGGTCATACCACTCTCTCCCCGGTCACCAGCTCCCACCTTCTGCAGTCTCCATCGCTTGTTTGGTCCATATTCAGTCACCACCGTGTTCAGACCCCGCCCCCCCGATCCCCACCATGGTCTGCCGTGTCTGCTCCCTTCACCACGCTTACTCAGTCCCACATCTGCACACTGACTATGCATGAGGGCTACAGCTGCTTTGCATTTTCTGCTTCAGCAAGAGCCTTGGGTGACTCTGTCCTGTTGCTGTGAGGAAATACCATGACCAAAGCAACCCGGAGAGGAAACGGTCTGTTAGAGGTATGCCTCCTCATCACTGTTATCACTGAAGGAAGTCAGGACAGGTACTCAAACAGGGCAGGAACCTGCGGCAGGAGCTGCTTCCTGGCTTGCTTCCCCTGGCTTGCTCAGCCCGCCTTCTTATAGAACCCAGGACCACCAGCCCAGGGATGGCAGGCACCACCCACAACGGGCTGGACCCTCTCCCATCTATCACTAATTAAAGAAATGCCTTCCAGGCTTGCCTACACCCCAGTCTTACGTAAGCATTTTCTTAATTGCGGTTCCCTCCTCTCAGATGACTTGAGTTTGTGTCAAGTTGACAAAAATAAGCCACCACAGGCTCCTTGCTACTTTTTCTCTTGGTTAACGTATACGTATCCTTTTTTTTTTTTTAAAGATTTATTTATTTATTTATTTATTATGTACACAGAAGAGGTTGCCAGATCTCATTACAGATGGTTGTGAGCCACCATGTGGGTGCTGGGAATTGAACTCAGGACCTCTTGAAGAGCAGTCGGTGCTCTTAACCTCTGAGCCATCTCTCCAGCCCCAGTATACGTATCCTTTTTAAGACTTGGTTGTGTTTCCTCTCTGGAAGGCTTTACCAAGAGTGCTCAAGTTGGTGGGACCACTTCTCTATGACAACCTCACATCTTCATTGCTGTTTTCTGTTCCTCCTTGCCAATGCCGTCTTACCACACAGGCGGAGGCATCCAACCTTGAAGCTAGCGCCTGTCAAACAGCCCCAAGGCCTTTGCACAGACAACTCTCCCTTCAGATCTTTGAAATCCTATTTTAACACTTTTCTTTGGAGATGGGGGTCTCACTGTGTAGCCCGAGCTGGCCTTGAACTTGTAGCGAGCCACTCGCCTCTGCTTCCCAAGTGCTGGGATTAAAAGCGTGCGCCACTGTGCCCGGCTGAAATCCTATTTTAAACCACCTTCCCTGAACCTTCGCAGAACTTCCACACTCTGTTCTCAGGACATCATCCCTTTCTTTCAGAGCAGTATTCAACACTGTAAGCATGTGTCCACTCTGTTTTAAAATAAGGCACCACCCTTACTCATCCTGGGCTCAGACTAGAGTGGGTGTATCCTGGTTTCCTCTCTTTCTTCACCACAAGGTGAACTGGCCATCTCCAAAAGCTACATCAAATTCGGCTACTTGGTCACCTTATGTCACTGGTCCCAGGTCTCCAGGCTGTGGAAATCCCTGGTTTCCCTGCCTCCATTTCTTGCTTTTATAATGCGTAAGTAAAAACCAGGCGTGTTGGTTCATCCCTGTAATCCCAGTACTAAGGAGACTGAGGCAGGGATTCAAGTTCAAGGCCTGCCTGGGTTACATACTGAGACTCCCATCACAAAACAAAACAAAGAAGGAAGGGGGAAGGAGAAGGAGGAGAAGGAGGAGGAGGAGGAGGAGGAGGAGGAGGAGGAGGAGGAGGAGGAGGAGGAGGAGGAAGAAGAAAAGGAGGAGGAGGAAGAGGAGAAGAAGAAATTATTTTTTTGTGCAGAACCCTTCCCACAGTGTAGTCCACCTCCATATCCTGATTGGTGAGGTTGCGCTCAGCCTGCTCCTGACCCCTGCTGTAGGTGTCCTTCCTTATGCTCTGGCTAATCTAGCCTCATCCACGCCCCTGTCTCAGGACCTTGGCATTAGCTACTCCTTGGCTAGTGTACTTTTGCCCCGACAGCTCCACGCTAGAGCTTCTCGTTCACTAGCTGTCCTCCAAATGTTGCCTCCTTAGGGAAGCCTTCCCTGATCACCCCCTTGTTCTGCCTCATTTTACCTTTTCTAGCTCTTGCTGCACATAGATTATTAAGCTTGTAGTTTGCATGGTAAGCTGCCTCTCAAGGGACGATGAAACTGGAGCACCTAGTCCTGGGCTAGCTCAGGTCTTATACTCCCTCCATAAATGCTTGCTGAATGAATGGGTGAGTGTTTCCTCACTGAATTCCCCCAAGTCTGAGCTCCAAGCTGAGCTCAATCCAAACAAATAAACGAACAATTGGGGTAGTCCTGGTATCCCGAGAATAAATGTGGTGAATGTGTCCCATTTAAACAATGGCCATCCAAATGAACCCCAGTGTCCAATAAAAGAGCAGGCAACCCTCTTGTGTGGGTGGGGATAACAGTGTTCTGCCTGTATGTCAGAAGGCTGGGCCCGTGGCCAGCCAGCAGCCCGAGGGGCCCTTTGAGTTCAAAGACGCAGGATCCCCCGTCACCCTCTCTGAGGTGCTAGGCTTTCTTCTATACCAGCACCCGTGTCTTTCAGAAAGTATTTGATCCCATGCTGGGCCAGAGCCACTGCTGCCCAGGAAACCACCATTAAGGCTTGCTACCCACCATCACTTTGGTCTAGGGACATGAAAGGAGCTAGTGATTTAGCTCCCTGGGTAGGCTCACACTGGAATGATATGAAAGGACAGAAAACGTCCTGCTTCTCTGGAGGAAGAAACAGATGGCAGGAGGCAGCAGCGCATCAATGGGGACATGCAGGTGTCAGTACCAGCAATTCTGCACAGACCTGGGGCAGCTCGGCATTTTGTTGCCTTCTCAGATCCTGGCCGCCTCAAGCACAGGAAGGGGACTATAATAACCTCCTGAGACAGGGGCTCCCAAAGGGTGGCAATGGAGTCGGGATCAGAGGCTCAGCTTTGGTCTGTGTTTGAACAGCTCCCAGGCGTCAGCCTCACTCAGGTCTGGGAACCACCGTCCTTCAACAAGGATAGGAATAGAGACTCACGACCACCAGGGGGATAATAAAGGCACAGATGGGTCTTGGGACACAGTAAGTGCTCACTGAGCAGACGCTCTGGCGGCCGCTGTCTATCTCATAATGCCACTTTTTCTTCTAGAACTACAGTTGTAACCAAGTAAGACAAGTGAGAAACAACAACAACAAACTGGACAGCGGCCCCTCCGCGGGGAAGGGGCTTCAGGGGCTCAGAGCTCGCAGGCACTGCAGCGGTGGGGGATGACAATCACTCAGGCATTCTTTCATCCGGCGAGTCTTTATGAAAAATTTATCCCGTCCCAGGGACGGCACCAAGAGCAAGAGCTGCTGGCTGTGAACAGGAGGGACATAGTCCCTGTGCTCAAGAGATCTGGAGACAGGCTGGAGCTACTTCACACGGACCAGGATGCGCATGCTCACAGGAAGGCTCCTGATCTAAGAGGAAGTACTGGCCTCATTGTGGAAGACTAGGAGGGGACCAGGTGAAGGAAAGCTGCACAACTCCAGAGGTACTGTTTGCAGGGCCCACTGTGTCCCCATGTCCTTTAGAGCCCCTGAAGGGCACATGTGTGGAAGAGGCCAGCGTGAACGGGCTAGGAGGAGAGCCGGGGCCCCGTATGTGGCAGGAGAGAAAAGAGGGAAGCCAGTGGGAAGCCTCAAGGTTGGCCAGAACTCAGTGTGTAAGCACGGGGGGCCAGGCCATAAGGCCTTTGGACTTAACCTTGAAGGCCCACACAGAGCAACTGCAGGTCTCTGAGCAGAGGAGAGAGACAAGCCTTGTCCTTGGGAAAGACTGTACCAGGTGAAGGAATGTGGCGAGCAGAGGGAGGGTGACTGGACAGGATTCCTGAGGGTGGTGTGGGTAGTACATCGATGAGCATGTTCAGGGGCGGAGGCTGGAAGGCTGGACAGGGTCAGGGGAGACCCAAACAGGAGGCAGGACTCATGCCAAGGGCACTGTGCCCTCTCTCGGTGGGCAGAGGCAGATTGAAGCTCCCCAGAGCCCCTGGAGGTAGGCGAGGCTCCCCTGCTATGTGCAAATTCCCATTACGGATGGTCCTCCAGCCAGGACGGACTCCTCACTGTCCCCAATGTGAGGTGTCCTTGACTCTACATTCCAGCAAGCCCTCTTGGCTCCGTCTTTAGAATACAACCAGAACCTGACCACGTCTTAGCCCACACTCCACCTGGCCCACGCCTTCACCATCTGCTTAGACCACTGCAGGCATTTCCTCATTAGCTTTTTGGCTTCCACCTCCCCAATCGCCTAGCTTCTACACACCGAGAAGGCGATACTTGGAAAACAAAAGCTAGATCACATCTCTCCATGGAACCACCCGGGTCCTTCTACAGTCACAGGCTCCATAGTACTGGCTTCCACTCCGGACCCTCTGTTCAATTCTGAACTCCAGAAGGAAGGGAAGGAGACAGAGAGAATGACGGAGAAAGGAAGGAAAGGCCGGCACAGCTCATGTGATGGCACAGCCTCACCAGAACCAACACGAAGCCATTTACGGTTTTATACAGCACACTGGCACACTTACACAACAGACTATGGAGTGCTGTCCTACTCTGCAGGAGAGCACCAGAGCCCATCTTACAAGCCAGAAAAGCCTTGTCCCAGTCAGTCAGGCCTCCCCACTCCAAGCTCGGCTCCACCTGTCCTTGTCCAAGCATGCTAAGCCTGCCCCAGAGGCCCTGGCTTCAGGTCTCTGCTCACATGTCTCTTCAGAGGCTGTGGCTTCCTCTGCCTAAGCCATACATGGCCACCCATCCCTGCTGTGTGGGAGCCATCATACCCCAGATGGCTGTGTTTCCACACTCACTTCCTCCCCAAGTCTGAGCCTCGGTTGTACCTCAGCCCCTAGAACAGAGCTCTGCAACAAATCCCCTCGAACATAAACAGCTGCACTAAGGTGTCCTGTGATGTCACCACCTGAGTTCCTGAGCAGGCTGTGACCTCAGAAGGACTTCCTCTACCACCCTAGCAGGTCCTCAGGCTACATCCTAGTGAGGTGCTTGGCAGAAGGAAGGAGGGCAACATGACTAAGGGCTGGGGAGATGAGTCCAGCGGAGTGTGCAGGATTTCATGAGCACAGAGGGCACAGGGAAGGATGCTACCCCCAACACTGTCACTGGGAATTAGGCAAAGACCTCGAGCTACCAATTCGAATGTGTCCTGAAACCTACTTCTTTAAGGCAATAATCAAAAACAGTCCTGACAAGCAGGGTACAAGAGAGAAAGGAATACGGACAGGTATGAGCGAGGTTGGTGATTTACAGTTTTTTGGGGTCTGTCAGACAACTAAGAAAAAAGGGGGGCAGTCTGAGTAGATGGGTCAGTGGGTAAAGTGCCTGCTGTGCATGAATACCAAGTTCAGCTCTCCAGAACCCACATGAAGTCAGATGAGGCAGCTTGAGTCTCTCTGTAATCCCAGCGATCCTAAGGGGAGATGGGTGATGAAGACAGGAGAGACCCCAGTTCATCGGCCAGCTAACCTGGCCTACAGAGTGGAACCAGAGGCCCGATCCCAAAGTGGAGGCAAGGACCAAGGTATTTGCTACGACCTTCAAATGCATGTTGCGGCACACATTCATGAACATGTCCACATTCGTGAACACAAACATGTGCGCACACACAGATTTAAAACAAATGTTACTACAACAGTGACCTGGCCCACAGATGTACTTACCTTGTGGAAGAAGTTGACCCCTTGGCTGAAAGAGACAAAGAAAAGGTGGTCATTTAACCAGAAACAATTTGCTGTGTAACTTCCCACATCTCAGGGATGTGGGGAGAGTTAGCTCAGGGAAGGCCTAATGCCAAGCCAGTAGATGGTCTACCATCATCCACCATCTTCCAGGGAAAAGCCAGAGGGCTAAGCTAGGCTACTGCATCCCTCTTTTGTAAGACGCCAACCAGTCCCACATAGCTTTCAGCCTCAGAGGGTCCAGGTGGCTTCCTGTTCTCTGCTGGGGTTCCATCTCCATTCAAGCACATAACTTTGGCAGACCCCAATTAGGTCCCGCACTGTTGGAGAGGAGATTCAAGCAAGAATTTGAGTAGGGGAGCAGGTGTGAACCCCAGGCCTGCTCTCCCACTAACCTGTTGTGTGCCCCTGGGTGGGTCACTTCCTGTCTCTGAACTTCTTTAACTCACAGACAGGGCTAGCCACGGCATCCATTATCCACCCATTCTCACTTCCCAAGAAAGCAGCTGTCTGCTTCAGTGTTTTCAGGTCTGTGGCGCAGGAAGGGCATCCCACAGATTACCTCGGGGGGATTACGCTGTAGCTGCAGCAGTCTGGTTCCCATTTTGTTATAAAATCCGCAACTAAAGAGCAGCATATGCACCGAGATGGGCTCAGCACTGCACTTTGCACAGGCCACCCGAGGATGACGAGCTCAGGCAGCCGGGTGCAGCAGACTGGGGCTTCCCAGGAACTGGATCTGCAGGCGAGCAGGTGCAGCGGGGGCTGCAGCCAGCATGCCACATCTGAACGGGGGTACTGGAGCCAAGCACTGGGCACAGCCATCTTTGGGAGTCCAAGGACAGGGACTGTCCTCATTTTAAACCAGACAATGGTTATCTTCCCAGACCCACAGAGCTGGCAGGTAAAATGGGGTCCTTCCCCCAGAATGTAGCCATGATAGGGGAGAAGGGGTGGCTCTTCGGGGTAGAGGAGAGAGAGAGAGGTGGTGTGGTGTGTAGAGGAGATCCTAACGTGTTCTCTGGTTCCGAATTCTGGCCTACCAGCCATGAGGTTCTGAACAAGTTTTATAATGCTGCCACGCATCAGTCTCCTCATCTGTAAAATGGGTCGGTGAGACCCCCAAGGTCTGTGGTGAGAATTGATTGCATTATTACATGCAAAGCATCAGAGGCACTGTGGGCCTGGACTGAGCACATTTTGTCTGTCCCTGTTGCTTGAGCCTGTGTGTGGGAGCCGGGCTCTCCACACACTCACCACTCGCGGGTTGGGTGGTCTCCTGTGTTCACAGCCCTCCAGGCCACTATTCCTCCTCTGATCTCTTAGGCATTGATGATGAGCCATACAACAACGAGCTTCCATGAGGAGCTTGCATGGACCCCAGTGCTGGGCCTCTGAAAGGACCGCTCGAGTCTACCTCGAGTGGAGCAGGGGCCCCACCTATGTGCCCCCTCAAGGCACTCTGGGAATAGTCATGCAAAAATAAAAATAAAAAATAAAATAACTCAAGTTCTCAGACAGGACTTGAGGCTTGGCTGTTGTTTCAGAGATGAGTCCTTCCAGTTGGTCCACAGGGGACAGAAACTGTGGGACACAGACGGAGGGGTGCCAAAGGGATGGGAGATTGGGCCACACTGTCCCTCCTAAGCAGACACACAGCTCCAGAATGGCAGCTCGGGGTGGTGCTTGTTTTCAGGCAGTGGTTCATGAGGGTCACAACTGGCATTTTTTTTTTTTTAACAGCAAAGAGAACGGAATATAAAAAAAGAAAACCTCAGAGTTTCAAATTGATATTGAGGGTGTACTGGGTTGAGATATAAAATGTTACATTCTATAAACATTATGGAAAACCAGCACAAAACAGTCTCCTCCAGCAGACTGAAGAAGATGTATACTGGTAGGTCCCAGAATGTGGCAGACCTGCTATTACACAGCAGTTCACGTGGGCCTCAGAGCTACCCTCCAAATCAGTGCCCCTATTTAGCAGTGTGACCCTGAACAGGTCAGATGAACTGCTTGCCCCCTGCCGGCTTCCTCTACTGTTACTGTGACCGAATACAACACTAAAGCAACCTCAGCTGGGGGGAGGGAAGCTGGTGGAGGCTGAGGCGATGAGTATGAAACCAGGGTCTGCAGCCTGTTTGCTGGCTTCAGGGTCAGAGGCCTTGCCCAGCCATAACCACACACACACCTATGTGCGCACACAATGGAATGATGGCCTGGCCTGGAACTTGCAACTTCCCCTGTGGAGTTTAAGGCCATGTACCTTGCTGCCGTGAGGAGGCTTTCCTGGGAGGGGCTTATACATGACACTGGCTGTAGGAGCTGCCTTAATTAAGCACTGCGTGTCCAGGCACTGGCCTAATCTCTTACATGGCCACCCCGCCAGCTCGCCCACTTTCCGTGGCGGTAGTTGGGAGAACTGACTAGGAAACCTGTTAGCATGGAACCTGCACACACATGAGGGACGAGGAAGGCTGCAGGCAGCTCAGGCATTTCCTCTCTGAGGCTGGCAGGGAGAGTCTCTGAGGTCCCCCTCGCCACCCTGGCAGCTCCACATTTCCTACTGCCTCAGTAGCAATCCCATGAGGACATGAGACCTGCGGCAGTGGTGAAGCTGTCCCGTCAACCCCAGGACTACCCTCTGGTCTTCTTGTCACGGGAAGTCGCATATGCTTCAGACGCCAGTGGCCATCCTGTGAGAAGGACTGCCCTGAGAGAAAGCGGAGATCCCACTCACCTTTCTTCTGTTTGATCCGGAGGAGGTAGAGGGCTGCCATCATCAGGACTACTAGCAAAGCGCACACCACACCCACAGCGATGAAGATGTTCTGGTTGGGAGAATTATTAATACCTGAGGACAAGGAAGAAGGACTTCATGTATGCAGCTCAGAAACAGAAAAAAAATAAAAAAGCCCGCCCCTCTCTCACCAGTTAGCCTTAGCCGTGGGCCTCTGGCTGGTTCTTCCTAGATGTCTAGGCTTGCCTACCCACCCACACAGGTCACTCACGAGCAGGGCAGAACGCACACACGCACGCACGCTGCTGGCGGCCACAGAGAAAGTAGCTGCCGGACACCAGCAGTAACCACACTCCCTATCTCGAGGAATGGAGAACCTTCCCTTCTCATCTGCCACAACCGCAGGACAGATCCACTGGAAACCAAGTCAGCGACTGTCAGGTAGAGGGGCCAGGGAAGACGGTGAAGATCATGCTGCTGGCACGGGCTTTGTGGAGCGCCCAGAGCTTCACTCTCTGTGCCCAGGACGTAACCGGCAGTGTGTGTGTGTGTGTGTGTGTGTGTGTGTGTGTGTGTGTGTGTGTG
>CABHPQ010178434.1:0-24893 GCA_902168405.1 Peromyscus aztecus
GATCCCATTCATCTCCCATCCCTTTGTATCCACCCTCTGCCCTTGCAACCTCCTACTCTCCCAAAAAATAAAATCAAATAAAATTGAAGAGAAAGAAAAGAAAAATTTCATCATAAATCTCGTCATGGAAGCTGCAGTGTGACGAGTGAGTCATGCAGTCAACCCCTTTGTCCATACATCTTTACTTGCAAGTATTTATTGCAAAGTCACTGGTCTGGTTCGAGGCCTCTGCTATACCATCAACACTGGGCCCTCACTGGGGCTCCTCTTGGAAATCCTGTTGTTGCCCTATGTTGTGGAGATCCTGCTGCTTTGGATCTGCAGAATGTGCCTTCCTGTGCTCCAGCAGATCATAAATGGGATGGATGTTGGAGTGGGCCAACTCATAACTTGGGTTCTGGGCTTGGGTAGTGGCAAGGTTGGCCAGCCCGCCAGCTCTCCCCCACCCTCACCACCAGGGTGAGCTTTCCAGCGTTGTCCCGGCTAGATCATCAAGGGGTGAGACTGGCTCTCCTGCTTTCACTCTCCCAAGTTCATGTTCTCGCGTCTAGTTCACCAGCACCCCAGTCAATAGGGTCCGCTCTACAGTGCTGCCCAGGGGAGGTGCAGGACCCATTTCCCTAGTGCCTCAGGTGGTAAGGAGGAGGGTCAGCTCCCTCATCTGCCACAGGCAGTGAGGGGCAAGGGGGAAGGGGAGGCATCTTTCCCCCCACCCATGCCACCATATGGCAGATGAGAGGCAGGGCCAGACCTCTCACCCAAGCCCCTGTCAACAGGGTCAGTTCCACTGTTCTGCCCAGATGAGGCACAGGGCCTGCTTCCCAGAGTGCTGCAGCTGGTAAGATCTTTTTTGTTGTTTGTTTTTGTTTTTCGAGACAGGGTTTCTCTATGTAGCTTTGCGCCTTTCCTGAGACTCACTTGGTAGCCCAGGCTGGCCTTGAACTCACAGAGATCTGCCTGGCTCTGCCTCCCGAGTGCTGGGATTAAAGGTGTGTGCCACTACCACCCACCTCTGCTTGATTCTTTCTGCTTGTACGGCTCTCCTTTGAGTTTTCCAGTTAAATGATTGGGTTTTTCAGTTTCACCTTTATTTCATCTCAAGTACTTCTCAATGTCACTGTCAAATCCTTAGTTGTCATTAATTATCATTTCCATCTGCCTTATGCTTGTGGGTTTTTTAATGTTTTCCATCACTTGGGTATTTATAGTCACTAAGTTCTTCCTCTTTAATTTCTTGTTTTTATTCATTGAAAACTTTTTTTTCCATACAATATATTCTCATCACGGTTTTCCTCTCCTCCAAATCAATGCTAGTGCCATAGTGGCACAAACATTGTGGGAGTAACCAACCACTCTCTGATTGGATTAAAGTCCTGCTCCATGAGATGGAACTTGGGCCTGACACTGCTTGGGTGCCCAAGAACCTGAGACTGGATAGGCCACAGGCCTACAGGAAAACCAAATACTGGTGTTATTCTAAAACCTAGCAATAAAATTACTCCTAAGATTATTCTGCCATACCCATAGATCAGTACCTTTTTCAGCCATCATCAGAGAAGCTTCCTCTTGTGGTAGATGAGAACTAACAGAGAACTACAACTGGTCAATCTGCAGAATGGAAGATTCTGGAACATGGAACATTGAGTCCTCTCTCCTTAATTTCACTGTGTGTGTGTGTGTGTGTGTGTGTGTGTGTGTGTGTCCATCTCCTCTTTAAATTCCTTGACTTCTTCATGAAATTTATGATTATTCTTTTAAATTCTCTGTCCTGGATTCATGTAGAAAATTCTCATTGGCAGACATTTCTACAGCATGAGGATGTTTTGAAAAGAATATGTTGGCTTACTCTTTTGATTATTGGTATTTTTGTGATGAGATATGGGTATGTGGAATTTTCTTCCTTGGTTCTTAGTCTGTTAGGAACAGAACATGTTGGGGCTGAATAGAGGATGTTGGGTGGGTAGAGATGTTGAGCCTAGGGGTTGGAAATGGCTTGGGTGGAATGAGTCAGGTACATGAAGGGGACTGGGCAGTATGTGCTTCCTGGTCTAAGCCTGGGCTGTGGGGTAGACTTGGCTTGATGGAAAAGTTGGATATTGCATGGGAGGGTCCTGTGGTTGGGGAATAGATAGTAAAGGTCTTGTCCAAAGCCTAGACATTGTAATTCAGGCAGGGATAGGGGTGGTTGTGGTAAAGGCATGAATGGGGGGCCAAGGGACTCACTTGGCTAGACCCTGGAGAAGGAAGTGGTGGTGTCTGACTGGGTAGGATGGTTGTAAGAGATACATTAGAGATCTGTGGGGATGTTATGGGTAGGGAGGGTCTTAGTGGAAGCCCAGATTGGCTGCAATGGAGGCAGGCATGGTTAGACTAGGTTGGGTCATTAGATGTGAGACCCAGGCTAGATCTGGCAGGTTAGGGAGAAGACATTGATAGAGAAGTCAGTGAGACTTCCTGGACTAGACCATGGAGGTAGATGTGGAAAGTTTTATTATTGAGTTTGAGGAGTTCTTTATATATTCTATATATTAATCTCTCAGCAGATACATGACTTATAACTATTTTCTTGTAGTGAATAGGTTGACCTTTTATTCTGGTAATAGTGTCCTTTGTAGAACGTAAGTGTTCAAATTTTTTTCTTTTGGCATAAGATCTTCCTATATACCCCTGACTGTCCTGTAACTCACTATGTAGACCACAATGGCCTCAAACTCAAAGAGATCTGCTTGCCTCTGCCTCCCAATGTTAAGATTAAAGGCTTGTGCCATGATGCCTAGCAAGTTATTAATTTTGATGAAGTCTAACTTGTGGTTTTTATTTTTTGTTATCTGGAGTTTTGGTATTATATCCAAAAACATCACTGTTATAGCCAGAGTCATTAAGCCTCCTCCTACATTTTCTTACATGAGCTTTATAGTGTCAGCTCTTACATCTGAGTTTTTTTTTTTTTTTTTTTTTGTCCATTTGGATTTTCGTATATGGTGTTAGCAAAGTGAAAAATCTTATTTTAATAACTTATTTCTCTAAAATCTATCATTTATTTATTGTACGAATATCTTGTCTGTATATGAGTATGTGCACTACATTCATGCTTAGTGCCCATGGAGGTCAGAACAGGGCATCGAATCCCCTGGAACTGGAGCTACTGATCGATGAGAATTGAATCTGAGTCCTTTGCAAGAACAAATGCCCTTAACTGTTAGGCTGTCTCCAGCCTCAACAATATGTCTTTTATTTAGTATCATGTTTAAAATAGAAATTCAAATATTTATTTTTATGCCCTTTAAAATGTTTCCTGAGTTTATTTGAATATGGCTGTATTCTTTCATCCTGTTTTCCATGTATAGCTCCAGCTTCCCAAGAAGAGGCACCAGGGCTCAAACAAGTGTCACTGGCTCCCTGCCAGTTGGGGAAATGTACCCAGGACCATGGCAAATGACAGAGAAGCTCAGTGGGAAAAGTTAGGGGGACCAGGGCTTGAATCTGATTCTTAGCCTGACAGCTAGGGCCTCTTAGTGTTCCTAAAATGCCAAGTAGGCTTCAAACCATGTCCTTTCTCTGCCTTCTTCCTCTCTTTCCTCTCTTTCTTCCCATCCATCCATCCATCCATCCATCTACCCATCCATCCTTTCATCTAGCAATCCATCTACTAATCCTCCATCCCCCCACCCTTTTATCCATTCTCTCACCCCTCAAACAATTATTTGTTGGATGCTGTCTAGGGGCTGGTCATGGGAATCATGTTAAGGAACATACTCCAATACCCTACATGCAATCAGGCAGCTCCCGGGGCACTATAGGAAAGGGATGCTATCAACCAACACGAATCCATGAGTAATTACAAACTACAATATGGGCTCCAGAGAATTGCTGGACAGTTACGACATGTCTAACAAATGAACTAGGCCCACTCTATGGCTTGGAGGGCAAGTAGAAAGTGGGTGTTCCGGGCAGAGCAACCCTGTACAAAGACCCTGTGGTCCATGTTCAAGGCTGGCAGGAGGCTGATTGCCAGTACAGGGGGGATGGAGAGAATAACGTGAAAGGGAGGAGCGTGCAGCTCTGATGGGGGCCAGTACCTGCAGGGGAGGCTGGGTCTGCCTGGATCTGGCTCCCCTGCACAATGTGACTCACCCTTACTCAACATTTAGATCTCAGCTTGGGGATTTCCTCTCTGGGAAGCTGCTTTGCCTCGTGTAGGCTTAGCAAAGTCCATCTATTTTCATCTAATAAGAAAAAGTATCCCAAACTTAGAAGTAAGGCAAAAGAAGGGGGCGCTTCTCCTCATCGCCACAGTAGAGCATGGTTTAAACGCACTACTGAAGGATTAGTTAGTCCTGACAAGGAAGACACCTGAGTCTGTTTCTGCCATTCGACTGGGGACCAGATTTTATAAAGTTAGGATATATGCCCATTTGCTGATTTTGTCTGGGTGAGGGACAAATAGCTTGTTTAGCAAGAAAGATAAATCTTGAAGCCTGGTTTATCACCTTGGGGACTATAAACCAGTTATATCTCTAACTTGACATTTCTTTCTCACATCCCTTCATAAAAGCCTGTGGGCATCCATTTCCTCTTGGCGGCAGGGGTGACCGCCTACGGGGGACCCTTGCTCCCTGGCTGATGTTCTCATTCTGTATGCTGGCCATGGGCAGTCACAGCAGTGCTCTGTTAGGACTGCTGCTAGCTGCCCTCACTTCCTCCTGCCCCATGAGCTCATATGGGTGTGGCCCGCTTTCGTCAACACGGCATTCTCAGAATTTTGCGAAAGGCCTGGTTCCCAGCAGGAGCTTGAGAAATAGTTATTAACTCGATAAGTGATCTGGAGTTTGTCGCTTTACCTCTCTGAGCCACATTTTTCCTTTCTGTGAAATGGACACCACAACATGCATCTGCCAAGATTCCATGAACTGAAGAATGCGAGAGACCACAAGAGTCTCAGGCACACTGCATTGCTTAGATATGTCTCCCCAAAGGCGTATGTGTTGAAGGCTTCATTTCTAGCTGGTAGATGGAATCAACGGGAGGGGATGGACCATGAGGACTATGACCTAATTAACAGGCTATTCCCCTGATGGTCATCATTTGATGGCATTATTGGGAGGGGGTGGGAACTGAGAGATGGGGCCTGGGTGGAGGAAGCATGTCCCTGGAGGCATGTCTTTGAAGGGTATGTCTTGTCCTTAGAGCCTTCTTCCTGGCTGCCGTGAGGTCAGGACCCTCTGTGGACAATGTTCCTCCTCCACTGCCATCATGCAGTCTTGCCACAGGCCCACAGCAGTGGGGCAGCTACACGCAGACAGAATCTCCGAAACCTAGCACATTGTTTTCTCAGGTGTTTTGTCGGCGACAAAAAGCTGGCTAACACACGAGGTGGACCGAGGCCTCTCTTATTCTAGGGCCTGGGCGCTAAAGATGGGAGATGAATTTCTGGGGTGGGGAGCTCATGGTCTGGTTGAGAGGAGACCAAGCCACAGAGGGAACTCCTCTATGGCCTCAACATCGGTTCCTGCCCTGACTTCCTTCGATGATGGACTGTGATGTGGAAGTGTAAGCAAAATAAACCCTTTCCTCCCCAAGTCACTCTTGGTCATAGTGCTTTATCACAGAAAGAGAGAGCCTAAGGCAAAGGTCGTCATCCCCTCTGTGCAGGCCGAGAGGACCAGCCCAGCACCCAGTGCAGACCTGCCATGTAGCACAGGGTGTTCCTTCCTTTAATCCCCAAGGAACCCTGGGAGGGGACTCGATTAAACCCCACGGTACAGCCAAGGTCCCTGAGTAGCAGGTGAGCGGGTGAAGTGTACACATCTGAAGTAGTGGAGAAAGGCTAAAACCCTACGCCTGCATTTTCAGCACAAGCACCGCTGCTATGACTCCCTCCGAGCCGAGAGGACAGAACCTTTACATCTGTAAGGCCTGGAGCGGATCAAGTTATACAGAGTGTTTTGAAGCCTTGGCACAGTCCAGCCTCACCCCCAGCTCCAGGGGACAGGTAACTGGCAGACTCCGAGGACAGGGGCCCAAAGACAAGGATGCAATACCCAAAGGCATCATTGTTACCCAGAAATCTTTATTACAAAAATATTTTGCAAGCCAAAAATTTTAAGTTGCAACTATGTACAAAATGGGGCCTGTTTCCTTCTCATCTGGTCTACAGATAAACTGGAATCCCATTCCTCTCACAGGGCGCATTTCGCCTCTTCCTTGTACCAGGGTTCCATACACGGGTTTGGGGGCCCTCTAGGCTACCTGGCTAAAGCTATAACTATACACCTTCCCTGCCTCATTCCCTTTCTCCCTCCAAAAACACTTAAGACAAAGCTAGGATGTCAGCGAGAGGGCATCCTTTGTAACTGGTCTATACAGCTGTGTGTACTCACGTGTGCCAGCAGAGGGGAAGGGAATGGAGGCTTATAAACCAACCCTTTGGAATTAAAAGGCAGCCCAAGAAGATGGCAGGGCCACCATGGGTCCCAGATGCCAAAGACAAGTTCCGGTTGGCTGGCTCAGTGCTGCCAACACGGCCTATTGGCTCAGCTAATTCCTGGATGTCATCATGGGTCACCAACCCTAGAGAGCTGGGTCCTTGCTGTGTTCCTGACATCCTCCCATCACACCTATAGAAGCAGGCAGGTTGGTTCAGCTTCCTACTTGAATAGCCCGAGCCAGGGATCCCCAGGGATCAGGGACATTAGTGCCTCAACTTGCTGAGCTACATGTTAAGACCAGACAGCCAGGGTTGTAAAATCCGCTTGCCATGGGCCCAGCCAGGCCCCGGCATCCAGTTTGAAGGGTGTGGGTCAAACAGAGCCTCTGCCCAGACTCCCTAGCCAGTGACAGAGGGGTAGTCCACCCTGGCTCACAGCTGTGTCGTCACAGGTATGATCAGGTTCGGTCCCAGTGTGATCCTGCTGAGGTTTGACGGCAATAATGGACTCCTCCTGCATTGATTACCTCAGAGTGCTGGAACACCGGCTGCTGGCTGAGCGTCCCTTCTCTCTACATGCCTCCGAAGTGCTTGTGAGTGAAGGAGGCTGTCACTGACCTTCTCCCCTCAACGTGGAATGGCCGACATTAGGTCAGCACTGGGTCAGACAAGGCTGCAACTTACCACAGCAGCCATGGAGGCAAAGGGCCAGCCAGCCATGTGGCTTCGTAAGAACAGGGCCCGGTTCGTCCCACTGAGGCTGAATGCCTGAAAGTAGCAGCTGAGGGATCCCTTTTGGTCCTCAGAGTTCTGGGAAATGGAAAAAATCTGTTACTGCTTTAAGAAAATCCTTCCAGGACAAGAAACTGTTAGACCTCAGACTTCACAAGACCCAACCATTCAACACATGACGAAGAGCCAGGATGCTGCTGCTGTTGTTTTAAGAAAAAAAGAAAAGAAAAAAAAATAAAAAAGAAACCCAACAACAACGAAACAGCACAAATCAAATTTTCTAACACCTTAGCTTCAAGACTGCACAGTTCACATTTCTCAATAATTTACAGGTGTCCACAGAGCGCTGCTGCTGAGTTAGTGCTAGCTGGAGGAAGCAAGCTGGGGCTGGGAAGGAGATGGGGCCACACTGAACATGCCCAGGGAGTCTCTGCTGGTCTAGGAGGAGAGGGTTCCTTCTCCCCCAGGGCTAGGCAGTCTGGCAGGTGGGAGGCCAGCACTGTTGGCAGAAAACTTGCGGTCTCCTGATGTAGTTCTTCCACGGAGGGGGCAGTTGATCTAAAGGGATTCTTGCCCCAAAGCCCAAGTTGGGTGGAGGTGGGGGCGGGGAGCTCTTCTCCACACAGGAGACCAGGCTCTGGAGCAACAAGGAAGCAACCTGGAGTCGCCAAGATCAGGATCCAGACCCACGTGTGATGGGCCGAGGCACACTTCTTGGATTCCAGGCAGCTTTCTCCAGTCCCCTCTCTGGTTCTGCAACACCAGCCTCCAGAAGAAGGGGACATGGCTGCCCTAGAAGTGTTGGAGAGCCAAGGAGGGAAGACAAAGGCCACCCTTACTCTTGGTCCTAGGACCTGTTCCACCTGGCCTTCTAGGGACAGGACTGGCTGGCTGGTTGTCCTCATCATGGCCACTCCATGTGGGACAAGAAAACTTGTGGATACGGGCCCTAGAGCCGACCACAGTCCCATTCACTTCCTCTGGACCTGGACACTGGCATACTCTGAGAAGGACGGCTCAGGCTTGGGGGCTGGCTGTGACCGGCTAAGGTGGACCATGTCCAGGTCGGCATAGGTGAGGGTATCCTCTGGCCTCGGCACTTTGCCTGTCTCAATGCTCGCATATTCTGTGTGGTTGTTGGGCTCGGGGGCCCGGGGGGCGGGCTTCTTCTCTTTGGGCAGATTCAGGTCTGCATAGGTGATGTCGTTGATGTCATTTGTGTCCTGGATCTAAAAGACACAGAGAGAAAGTCATTCTGGAGCCCTAGCCTGCTCACCCATCAATTGACTGCAAGGTCTGCCTGCTACTTTGCCAATGGACTCAGTCTTAATTCAGGCCCGTCTCCTGCCAATGTGATTTTATTCCCAGACTTTCTCCTTCCAATCCAGCTTTCTCCACACAGAGCCTGGAGGGTCTTCTGAAATACTAGGGCGGTTATCTCATATCCCTGCTTCACGTCACCTCCTTCTTTCTAGGTGGAACTACCTGCAGCTCTCTTCTCCCCTTTTCCAGGTCCTTTCCTTGGCCTGGAGTACTACCACCAAAGACTATGTCTGTTTCACAACCTTAGTGAATGTGATCTCCCAGGAGATAGGGAAAACTCCTCCAGTTACATGTCTATTCCACAACCTTTTTGTTTGTTTGTTTGGTTTTTGTTTTGTTTTGTTTTTTGCTTGTTTTCAGACAAAGTTTCTCTGTGTAGTTTCCCTGGCTGTCCTGGAACTCGCTCTGTAGACGAGGCTGGCCTCGAATTGACAAAGCTCCACCTGCCTCTGCCTCCCGAGTGCTGGGATTAAAGACGTGTGCCACCACCGCCTGGCTTATTCCACAACTTGTTACTGGGCATTTGTTATACTGCAGACAATGACGCTAGCACAGGGGCCCAGTCCACGGTGACGGGATGGATGGATGGATGGATGGATGGATGGATGGATGGATGGATGAATGGACGGACGGATGGATGGATGGACGGACGGATGGATGGAAAGATAAATAGTCAGGAGCACGGGTGGCCAGATGGCTAGAACCACACAGTCAGAGTCATTTCACTTTGGCTTGACCACAACTCTGCTCAGGAAGAATTACTGACCCTATTTTACAGGAAAAAGAGTGACCTAGGGAGATGAAAATTCAATGATTTGGGCTAAGTCACTCAGCTGGACCCTAAAGTGGTGGACTTCCCATACTATGGTGCCTCTCCCCTGAGCCTGCGGGTACTCACTGTTGTCTGGGAAGTCATGACTGAACTGGTGTCCCTCTCTGGCAAGGTACGGTGGCTGGCCCTGGGAACTAAGGCAAAGGTATGCCGGCTCCCGGGGAGAAAATCGGCCGCCTTGCTCTAGGGTCGGACACTGAGCTCCATCCTCAGTAAGTTTGGAATGTGAATTTCTACAGGCTTCGGTAACCACTTCTCACCACCATCTTTTACCCAGATTTCAGAAGGAAACTCGAAAACAAAGTAACAGGGGGAAAGGATTCTCACCGCCATGATTAGAAATTGTTTTAGGTTTGCCGGTTACCACTCAGCGCATGCCTAGGGCTGGCAGGGGCTGAGACAGCAAACCAAGGGGTCCCAGCCTCCAAACACCTTCTCTCTCCCAGCCTGGCTCTGTCAGCAGATTATGTCTAAAGTAGTGTCGGCTGCCTAGGGAATGGCAGGAAAGCTGGTTCTTTCATTCCAGGTCCAGGATGGCACTTGTCTTGTAACCAGGCTCTGAGGAACCCTGTGTGCCCAGAGCTGACATGATGGACAGAGACAATGGGACTCAGTGGTCTGGGATATACGCTGATGATGCTGCCTGTAAAGTCTCCTTATCAATGGGGGGAAAAGCTACCAGGTCAAGGGAGGTGCCCTTGTAATCCAGGAATTAGTGACTTGGCTTTTCCTCCTCCACAAAGGCAAGAGAGGCCATGGCTAGCAGGGAAGAGCCAGGCTCTGAGGAGGTGGGAGTGAGCTGCTGATGGTGAGGTGGGATGTTCAACACAAAGGAGGCTGCAATTGACTCCAGGGCATCGGTTACTTGGGACACATTGCCCTTGGTACCCCCTGGAGTTGTGCAATGGCTAACAATGAACCCAGCAGTCCCCAGACTCTTTGGAGCAGAGAGAAGGGTGCAGAGGACTCATGGGTGATTCAGTGATGCACAGATCCTCCCAGAGTCTTAATTTAGAACTGGATCTGCAACTCCGGCTGAAGCAAGGAAATCACACCCCAAGTTTCCCAGGAAGGGCAGCTCACCAAAGACTGTACCTGGGTTATTTCCCTGGCATTCTTCTCAGGCTCATGCAACCTAAAACGGAAAGAGACACAGATAAAAATATCTATCTCAAGAGCTTATGCAAATCAATCAGAATAACATCCAGGCCCTACTTCCTACATGGGCCAGGGAGGGACCGTAACTGCTTATCAAATGTCTGGACACAGGAGCCGGTCTCACTGAGGGAATTCTAAACAATGCACACTCACTTCTTAAAAAGCCTCTGTTGGAAGGATCTTTAAGACTGATACTGGAAAAGGTATGCGGAGAGGAAGGTGGGATGAGGAGACACACGTCTATGTACTGCTGTGGGGGAGACAAGCTGGGGCTATCCTTTGGGAAGTAGTGGACAAACCATGAGAAGCGATAATATCCCATCTTTTGACCTGTGACTGTACCTTTCTGAGGGATTCAATATACAAAGGCATGTGCCCTGGACAAGATGTGGAAGTGAATTCACATCCTGGTACTCTGCCAATGGGCAGTGGTTTGGGGAAATTAGCATAAACCAAATCATTTTGTGTTCACAAAGCGGAGGAGAAGTTTCCATTTGACTTTTGTGATGCTGGGGACGTGACCCACTGCCTTGTTCATGCTAATAAAGCGGCATATCTGAGTCATGTCTCCAGTCGTAGGAGATTTTTGTTAAGTGACAAATGCTTTCATTAAACGAAGTGAAAAATCAAGTCTCTATGAAGTACCCTTGATGAAAATGTGTGGAAAACTGGAAAGAAAATGAAAATAGCAGTGGCCTTCCGAGTATCTTTCTTTGTTTTAGTGCCCCAATATTTCCCAAATGTTATAAATATACCTATGTAGTGCTGCTAAAAGAAAAGGAAGAGGAAAGATCAAAATGCCTTGCTTAATAAACAACAATAACTGTTCATGCCTCTGATTCTGCCATCAGAACCCAGGCTGGGCTCACTGGAGGGTCATGGTGAAGGTAATAGGCAAGCTGAAGCCACTGGTTCCTCAGGGGTTACATACATCATCAAGCCAGAGACTCGGGGCACGTGAGCGTGCATAATGTCAGAATGAGCAATGGGGCTTGGCAAGCAGGGTTTTTGATAGAGCTGTCACGAGTGCTTGGATCATAAAGTGTCCCAGGTGGCCAAACAGTCGTCCAGGGTCCAGGACACAACTGATAGGAGGTCATACCACTCTCTCCCCGGTCACCAGCTCCCACCTTCTGCAGTCTCCATCGCTTGTTTGGTCCATATTCAGTCACCACCGTGTTCAGACCCCGCCCCCCCGATCCCCACCATGGTCTGCCGTGTCTGCTCCCTTCACCACGCTTACTCAGTCCCACATCTGCACACTGACTATGCATGAGGGCTACAGCTGCTTTGCATTTTCTGCTTCAGCAAGAGCCTTGGGTGACTCTGCCCTATTGCTGTGAGGAAATACCATGACCAAAGCAACCCGGAGAGGAAACGGTCTGTTAGAGGTATGCCTCCTCATCACTGTTATCACTGAAGGAAGTCAGGACAGGTACTCAAACAGGGCAGGAACCTGCAGGCAGGCAGGAGCTGCTTCCTGGCTTGCTTCCCCTGGCTTGCTCAGCCCGCCTTCTTATAGAACCCAGGACCACCAGCCCAGGGATGGCAGGCACCACCCACAACGGGCTGGACCCTCTCCCATCTATCACTAATTAAAGAAATGCCTTCCAGGCTTGCCTACACCCCAGTCTTACGTAAGCATTTTCTTAATTGCGGTTCCCTCCTCTCAGATGACTTGAGTTTGTGTCAAGTTGACAAAAATAAGCCACCACAGGCTCCTTGCTACTTTTTCTCTTGGTTAACGTATACGTATCCTTTTTTTTTTTTTAAAGATTTATTTATTTATTTATTTATTTATTATGTACACAGAAGAGGTTGCCAGATCTCATTACAGATGGTTGTGAGCCACCATGTGGGTGCTGGGAATTGAACTCAGGACCTCTTGAAGAGCAGTCGGTGCTCTTAACCTCTGAGCCATCTCTCCAGCCCCAGTATACGTATCCTTTTTAAGACTTGGTTGTGTTTCCTCTCTGGAAGGCTTTACCAAGAGTGCTCAAGTTGGTGGGACCACTTCTCTATGACAACCTCACATCTTCATTGCTGTTTTCTGTTCCTCCTTGCCAATGCCGTCTTACCACACAGGCGGAGGCATCCAACCTTGAAGCTAGCGCCTGTCAAACAGCCCCAAGGCCTTTGCACAGACAACTCTCCCTTCAGATCTTTGAAATCCTATTTTAACACTTTTCTTTGGAGATGGGGGTCTCACTGTGTAGCCCGAGCTGGCCTTGAACTTGTAGCGAGCCACTCGCCTCTGCTTCCCAAGTGCTGGGATTAAAAGCGTGCGCCACTGTGCCCGGCTGAAATCCTATTTTAAACCACCTTCTCTGAACCTTCGCAGAACTTCCACACTCTGTTCTCAGGACATCATCCCTTTCTTTCAGAGCAGTATTCAACACTGTAAGCATGTGTCCACTCTGTTTTAAAATAAGGCACCACCCTTACTCATCCTGGGCTCAGACTAGAGTGGGTGTATCCTGGTTTCCTCTCTTTCTTCACCACAAGGTGAACTGGCCATCTCCAAAAGCTACATCAAATTCGGCTACTTGGTCACCTTATGTCACTGGTCCCAGGTCTCCAGGCTGTGGAAATCCCTGGTTTCCCTGCCTCCATTTCTTGCTTTTATAATGCGTAAGTAAAAACCAGGCGTGTTGGTTCATCCCTGTAATCCCAGTACTAAGGAGACTGAGGCAGGGATTCAAGTTCAAGGCCTGCCTGGGTTACATACTGAGACTCCCATCACAAAACAAAACAAAGAAGGAAGGGGGAAGGAGGAGGAGGAGGAGGAGGAGGAGGAGGAGGAGGAGGAGGAGGAGGAGGAAAAGGAGGAGGAGGAAGAGGAGAAGAAGAAATTATTTTTCTGTGCAGAACCCTTCCCACAGTGTAGTCCACCTCCATATCCTGATTGGTGAGGTTGCGCTCAGCCTGCTCCTGACCCCTGCTGTAGGTGTCCTTCCTTATGCTCTGGCTAATCTAGCCTCATCCACACCCCTGTCTCAGGACCTTGGCATTAGCTACTCCTTGGCTAGTGTACTTTTGCCCCGACAGCTCCACGCTAGAGCTTCTCGTTCACTAGCTGTCCTCCAAATGTTGCCTCCTTAGGGAAGCCTTCCCTGATCACCCCCTTGTTCTGCCTCATTTTACCTTTTCTAGCTCTTGCTGCACATAGATTATTAAGCTTGTAGTTTGCATGGTAAGCTGCCTCCCAAGGGACGATGAAACTGGAGCACCTAGTCCTGGGCTAGCTCAGGTCTTATACTCCCTCCATAAATGCTTGCTGAATGAATGGGTGAGTGTTTCCTCACTGAATTCCCCCAAGTCTGAGCTCCAAGCTGAGCTCAATCCAAACAAATAAACGAACAATTGGGGTAGTCCTGGTATCCCGAGAATAAATGTGGTGAATGTGTCCCATTTAAACAATGGCCATCCAAATGAACCCCAGTGTCCAATAAAAGAGCAGGCAACCCTCTTGTGTGGGTGGGGATAACAGTGTTCTGCCTGTATGTCAGAAGGCTGGGCCCGTGGCCAGCCAGCAGCCCGAGGGGCCCTTTGAGTTCAAAGACGCAGGATCCCCCGTCACCCTCTCTGAGGTGCTAGGCTTTCTTCTATACCAGCACCCGTGTCTTTCAGAAAGTATTTGATCCCATGCTGGGCCAGAGCCACTGCTGCCCAGGAAACCACCATTAAGGCTTGCTACCCACCATCACTTTGGTCTAGGGACATGAAAGGAGCTAGTGATTTAGCTCCCTGGGTAGGCTCACACTGGAATGATATGAAAGGACAGAAAATGTCCTGCTTCTCTGGAGGAAGAAACAGATGGCAGGAGGCAGCAGCGCATCAATGGGGACATGCAGGTGTCAGTACCAGCAATCCTGCACAGACCTGGGGCAGCTCGGCATTTTGTTGCCTTCTCAGATCCTGGCCGCCTCAAGCACAGGAAGGGGACTATAATAACCTCCTGAGGCAGGGGCTCCCAAAGGGTGGCAATGGAGTCGGGATCAGAGGCTCAGCTTTGGTCTGTGTTTGAACAGCTCCCAGGCGTCAGCCTCACTCAGGTCTGGGAACCACCGTCCTTCAACAAGGATAGGAATAGAGACTCACGACCACCAGGGGGATAATAAAGGCACAGATGGGTCTTGGGACACAGTAAGTGCTCACTGAGCAGACGCTCTGGCGGCCGCTGTCTATCTCATAATGCCACTTTTTCTTCTAGAACTACAGTTGTAACCAAGTAAGACAAGTGAGAAACAACAACAACAAACTGGACAGCGGCCCCTCCGCGGGGAAGGGGCTTCAGGGGCTCAGAGCTCGCAGGCACTGCAGCGGTGGGGGATGACAATCACTCAGGCATTCTTTCATCCGGCGAGTCTTTATGAAAAATTTATCCCGTCCCAGGGACGGCACCAAGAGCAAGAGCTGCTGGCTGTGAACAGGAGGGACATAGTCCCTGTGCTCAAGAGATCTGGAGACAGGCTGGAGCTACTTCACACGGACCAGGATGCGCATGCTCACAGGAAGGCTCCTGATCTAAGAGGAAGTACTGGCCTCATTGTGGAAGACTAGGAGGGGACCAGGTGAAGGAAAGCTGCACAACTCCAGAGGTACTGTTTGCAGGGCCCACTGTGTCCCCATGTCCTTTAGAGCCCCTGAAGGGCACATGTGTGGAAGAGGCCAGCGTGAACGGGCTAGGAGGAGAGCCGGGGCCCCGTATGTGGCAGGAGAGAAAAGAGGGAAGCCAGTGGGAAGCCTCAAGGTTGGCCAGAACTCAGTGTGTAAGCACGGGGGGCCAGGCCATAAGGCCTTTGGACTTAACCTTGAAGGCCCACACAGAGCAACTGCAGGTCTCTGAGCAGAGGAGAGAGACGAGCCTTGTCCTTGGGAAAGACTGTACCAGGTGAAGGAATGTGGCGAGCAGAGGGAGGGTGACTGGACAGGATTCCCGAGGGTGGTGTGGGTGGTACATCGATGAGCATGTTCAGGGGCGGAGGCTGGAAGGCTGGACAGGGTCAGGGGAGACCCAAACAGGAGGCAGGACTCATGCCAAGGGCACTATGCCCTCTCTCGGTGGGCAGAGGCAGATTGAAGCTCCCCAGATCCCCTGGAGGTAGGCGAGGCTCCCCTGCTATGTGCAAATTCCCATTACGGATGGTCCTCCAGCCAGGACGGACTCCTCACTGTCCCCAATGTGAGGTGTCCTTGACTCTACATTCCAGCAAGCCCTCTTGGCTCCGTCTTTAGAATACAACCAGAACCTGACCACGTCTTAGCCCACGCTCCACCTGGCCCAAGCCTTCACCATCTGCTTAGACCACCGCAGGCATTTCCTCATTAGCCTTTTGGCTTCCACCTCCCCAATCGCCTAGCTTCTACACACCGAGAAGGCGATACTTGGAAAACAAAAGCTAGATCACATCTCTCCATGGAACCACCCGGGTCCTTCTACAGTCACAGGCTCGATAGTACTGGCTTCCACTCCGGACCCTCTGTTCAATTCTGAACTCCAGAAGGAAGGGAAGGAGACAGAGAGAATGACGGAGAAAGGAAGGAAAGGCCGGCACAGCTCATGTGATGGCACAGCCTCACCAGAACCAACACGAAGCCATTTACGGTTTTATACAGCACACTGGCACACTTACACAACAGACTATGGAGTGCTGTCCTACTCTGCAGGAGAGCACCAGAGCCCATCTTACAAGCCAGAAAAGCCTTGTCCCAGTCAGTCAGGCCTCCCCACTCCAAGCTCGGCTCCACCTGTCCTTGTCCAAGCATGCTAAGCCTGCCCCAGAGGCCCTGGCTTCAGGTCTCTGCTCACATGTCTCTTCAGAGGCTGTGGCTTCCTCTGCCTAAGCCATACATGGCCACCCATCCCTGCTGTGTGGGAGCCATCATACCCCAGATGGCTGTGTTTCCACACTCACTTCCTCCCCAAGTCTGAGCCTCGGTTGTACCTCAGCCCCTAGAACAGAGCTCTGCAACAAATCCCCTCGAACATAAACAGCGGCACTAAGGTGTCCTGTGATGTCACCACCTGAGTTCCTGAGCAGGCTGTGACCTCAGAAGGACTTCCTCTACCACCCTAGCAGGTCCTCAGGCTACATCCTAGTGAGGTGCTTGGCAGAAGGAAGGAGGGCAACATGACTAAGGGCTGGGGAGATGAGTCCAGTGGACTGTGCAGGATTTCATGAGCACAGAGGGCACAGGGAAGGATGCTATCCCCAACACTGTCACTGGGGATTAGGCAAATACCTCGAGCTACCAATTCGAATGTGTCCTGAAACCTACTTCTTTAAGGCAATAATCAAAAACAGTCCTGACAAGCAGGGTACAAGAGAGAAAGGAATACGGACAGGTATGAGCGAGGTTGGTGATTTACAGTTTTTTGGGGTCTGTCAGACAACTAAGAAAAAGGGGGGGCAGTCTGAGTGGATGGGTCAGTGGGTAAAGTGCCTGCTGTGCATGAATACCAAGTTCAGCTCTCCAGAACCCACATGAAGTCAGATGAGGCAGCTTGAGTCTCTCTGTAATCCCAGCGATCCTAAGGGGAGATGGGTGATGAAGACAGGAGAGACCCCAGTTCATCGGCCAGCTAACCTGGCCTACAGAGTGGAACCAGAGGCCCGATCCCAAAGTGGAGGCAAGGACCAAGGTATTCGCTACGACCTTCAAATGCATGTTGCGGCACACATTCATGAACATGTCCACATTCGTGAACACAAACATGTGCGCACACACAGATTTAAAACAAATGTTACTACAACAGTGACCTGGCCCACAGATGTACTTACCTTGTGGAAGAAGTTGACCCCTTGGCTGAAAGAGACAAAGAAAAGGTGGTCATTTAACCAGAAACAATTTGCTGTGTAACTTCCCACATCTCAGGGATGTGGGGAGAGTTAGCTCAGGGAAGGCCTAATGCCAAGCCAGTAGATGGTCTACCATCATCCACCATCTTCCAGGGAAAAGCCAGAGGGCTAAGCTAGGCTACTGCATCCCTCTTTTGTAAGACGCCAACCAGTCCCACATAGCTTTCAGCCTCAGAGGGCCCAGGTGGCTTCCTGTTCTCTGCTGGGGTTCCATCTCCATTCAAGCACATAACTTTGGCAGACCCCAATTAGGTCCCGCACTGTTGGAGAGGAGATTCAAGCAAGAATTTGAGTAGGGGAGCAGGTGTGAACCCCAGGCCTGCTCTCCCACTAACCTGTTGTGTGCCCCTGGGTGGGTCACTTCCTGTCTCTGACCTTCTTTAACTCACAGACAGGGCTAGCCACGGCATCCATTATCCACCCATTCTCACTTCCCAAGAAAGCAGCTGTCTGCTTCAGTGTTTTCAGGTCTGTGGCGCAGGAAGGGCATCCCACAGATTACCTCGGGGGGATTACGCTGTAGCTGCAGCAGTCTGGTTCCCATTTTGTTATAAAATCCGCAACTAAAGAGCAGCATATGCACCGAGATGGGCTCAGCACTGCACTTTGCACAGGCCACCCGAGGATGACGAGCTCAGGCAGCCGGGTGCAGCAGACTGGGGCTTCCCAGGAACTGGATCTGCAGGCGAGCAGGTGCAGCGGGGGCTGCAGCCAGCATGCCACATCTGAACGGGGGTACTGGAGCCAAGCACTGGGCACAGCCATCTTTGGGAGTCCAAGGACAGGGACTGTCCTCATTTTAAACCAGACAATGGTTATCTTCCCAGACCCACAGAGCTGGCAGGTAAAATGGGGTCCTTCCCTCAGAATGTAGCCATGATAGGGTAAAAGGGGTGGCTCTTCGGGGTAGAGGAGAGAGAGGTGGTGTGGTGTGTAGAGGAGATCCTAACGTGTTCTCTGGTTCTGAATTCTGGCCTACCAGCCATGAGGTTCTGAACAAGTTTTATAATGCTGCCACGCATCAGTCTCCTCATCTGTAAAATGGGTCAGTGAGACCCCCAAGGTCTGTGGTGAGAATTGATTGCATTATTACATGCAAAGCATCAGAGGCACTGTGGGCCTGGACTGAGCACATTTTGTCTGTCCCTGTTGCTTGAGCCTGTGTGTGGGAGCCGGGCTCTCCACACACTCACCACTCGCGGGTTGGGTGGTCTCCTGTGTTCACAGCCCTCCAGGCCACTATTCCTCCTCTGATCTCTTAGGCATTGATGATGAGCCACACAACAACGAGCTTCCACGAGGAGCTTGCATGGACCCCAGTGCTGGGCCTCTGAAAGGACCGCTCGAGTCTACCTCGAGTGGAGCAGGGGCCCCACCTATGTGCCCCCTCAAGGCACTCTGGGAATAGTCATGCAAAAATAAAAATAAAAAATAAAATAACTCAAGTTCTCAGACAGGACTTGAGGCTTGGCTGCTGTTTCAGAGATGAGTCCTTCCAGTTGGTCCAGAGGGGACAGAAACTGTGGGACACAGACGGAGGGGTGCCGAAGGGATGGGAGATTGGGCCACACTGTCCCTCCCAAGCAGACACACAGCTCCAGAATGGCAGCTCGGGGTGGTGCTTGTTTTCAGGCAGTGGTTCATGAGGGTCACAACTGGCTTTTTTTTTTTTAGCAGCAAAGAGAACGGAATATAAAAAAAGAAAACCTCAGAGTTTCAAATTGATATTGAGGGTGTACTGGGTTGAGATATAAAATGTTACATTCTATAAACATTATGGAAAACCAGCACAAAACAGTCTCCTCCAGCAGACTGAAGAAGATGTATACTGGTAGGTCCCAGAATGTGGCAGACCTGCTATTACACAGCAGTTCACTTGGGCCTCAGAGCTCCCCTCCAAATCAGTGCCCCTAATTAGCAGTGTGACCCCGAACAGGTCAGATGAACTGCTTGCCCCCTGCCGGCTTCCTCTACTGTTACTGTGACCGATACAACACTAAAGCAACCTCAGCTGGGGGGAGGGAAGCTGGTGGAGGCTGAGGCGACGAGTATGAAACCAGGGTCTGCAGCCTGTTTGCTGGCTTCAGGGTCAGAGGCCTCGCCCAGCCATAACCACACACATACCTATGTGTGCACACAATGGAAAGATGGCCTGGCCTGGAACTCGCAACTTCCCCTGTGGAGTTTAAGGCCATGTACCTTGCTGCCGTGAGGAGGCTTTCCTGGGAGGGGCTTATACAGGACACTGGCTGTAGGAGCTGCCTTTAATAAGCACTGTGTATCCAGGCACTTGCCTAATCTCTTACGTGGCCACCCCGCCAGCTCGCCCACTTTCCGTGGCGGTAGTTGGGAGAACTGACTAGGAATCCTGTTAGCATGGAACCTGCACAGGTATGAGGGACGAGGAAGGCTGCAGGCAGCTCAGGCATTTCCTCTCTGAGGCCCCCCTCGCCACCCTGGCAGCTCCACGTTTCCTACTGCCTCAGTAGCAATCCCATGAGGACATGAGACCTGCGGCAGTGGTGAAGCTGTCCCGTCACCCCCAGGACTACCCTCTGGTCTTCTTGTCACGGGAAGTCGCATATGCTTCAGACGCCAGTGGCCATCCTGTGAGAAGGACTGCCCTGAGAGAAAGCGGAGATCCCACTCACCTTTCTTCTGTTTGATCCGGAGGAGGTAGAGGGCTGCCATCATCAGGACTACGAGCAAAGCGCACACCACACCCACAGCGATGAAGATGTTCTGGCTGGGAGAATTATTATCTGAGGACAAGGAAGAAGGATTTCATGTATGCAGCTCAGAAACAGAAAAAATAAATAAATAAAAAAGCCCGCCCCTCTCTCACCAGTTAGCCCTAGCCGTGGGCCTCTGGCTGGTTCTTCCTAGACGTCTAGGCTTGCCTACCCACCCACACAGGTCACTCACGAGCAGGGCAGAACGCACGCACGCACGCACGCTGCTGGCAGCCACAGAGAAAGTAGCTGCCGGACACCAGCAGAAACCACACTCCCTATCTCGAGGAATGGAAAACCTTCCCTTCTCATCTGCCACAACCGCAGGACAGATCCACTGGAAACCAAGTCAGCGACTGTCAGGTGGAGGGGCCGGGAAGACGGTGAAGATCATGCTGCTGGCACGGGCTTTGTGGAGCACCCAGAGCTTCACTCTCTGTGCCCAGGACATAACCCGCAGTGTGTGTGTGTGTGTCTGTCTGTCTGTGTGTGTGTGTCTGTCTGTATGTGTGTGTGTCTGTCTGTCTGTCTCTCTCTCTCTGTGTGTGTGTGTGTGTGTGTGTGAGGAGCTCACGGCAGGGGCCAGGCAGGTCCTAGACCATAGAACAGTACATGGCAGGGCTCCGTGACACAGAAATGTGAACTCAAATAACTATCCCAACTACTTCTCATCCACATCCATGGAACCATGTTCCCCTGCTGGTTTCCTCTACTGGAGTCAATACTAATCTCTACCTCATCCTACAGTACCAAGGATGGCTGGACAAACTTTTCATCCTGTCCCGGGGTATTTATTTAGTGATTCCCTACCAAGTTTGGTGTGCTCTGAAGCTGCAGTGTTAAGTAAGACAAGCGTGGCCCTTATCAACTGAGGAGCGACAAAAATCTATCCCCTTCAACATGTCCATAATATGCAGAGGCTCAGAGAGAGAGAGAGAGAGAGACACGAACTTGTCCAAAATCACACAGCAAGTCAGTGATAGAGCCATTGTAGACACCAACATATCCCGCCTGCAAGTTCTATGCATCCTACGAGAATCAGGCATGGGTAAAATCAAAGGAGCACAACGCAGGTCTGGGGTTTCCTGGACTGTCTCTGAAGGAGGAGTGAGAAAATGGCCCCTGTTCTCTTCCCTTCAGAGCCTCTGCTCTGCACAAAGCATCAGTTGTGGTGGGGACAAACGACAGGACAGAGCCAAAAAGCTATTGCCTGTGGTCACTCTCAAAGAGAAGAGCTCTTGACGGACAGCACACTCAGAGGGGCTGAGGCGACACTGTCGACATGCTGTCACAGGACAGTGGAGCACGGCACTGTCCCAGACACACACACCTTGGTCTAGAAATAGTCGTGGGCAGACTGTCCCATGGAAACAGCCCTTTGGTGACAGCATGACCGAGGATGCTCTTTGCAGTACTGGCTGCCCTTGAGCCAAACCACCAGCATCTAGGAGAGGTGGAGGAGCACGGGACAGGGAGCAGAGGCCAGAGAGGGGGAGGGGAGGGAGGGGCCGCGGGGACAAAGCAATTGTTAGGTGACGAAGACAGGAGGTAGGGTGCCAGCAAAGACAGACCCTTTCTCTTCCCTCTCCTTTGGTGTACTCTGTCAAAAGACCCAACCGGAAACCAAATCTTAACAGTGTTCACTCTGGGGGTATGAGATTGGGGAAGAGGAGCCCACTTTAAATTGTGCTTAGTTTATAGACTTCTATAATAAGCATTATATGTGACTTTAACATTAAAAAACAGATAACATCAAGATAAAGTTTGTTTGTTTTTTTTTTTTTTTAAAGCCAGTCAATGGGAGTGGAAGCCTCACCAGGGGTGGCGTCCATGCCCTGCTCCTTCTGGTGGACAGAGACCGGCAGGGTATGGTTTTTGGTGACCGCTGGCTTCCCATCATGCTCCACCTGGCATGTGAGCACCACGTTCTCTCTATGGGCAGATGTGTTCACCGAGAGCCAGCTTGTCCAGTTATAGGTCCCATCCTTGTTCTCCGTGAAAGCCGAGAGCTCAGGCTTCTCTGTCCGTGTGATGTTTCCATTCTCCAGCCAGGTCAGCCGGAGAGTCTCAGGGTAGAACTTCTGCACGTGGCAGGAGACGTTCACCGGGTTGCCTGCCACTGTGGGCTGGTGGGTGACATCCAGGGTGGGTGAAACTGAAACAGTAGAGGCAGAAGCTCTAATCTTAAGCTGCAGAGGAGGAGCTGCAGAGCTGAGCCTCTCCCACCACAGCAAACACAGGTCTGCTAGGCATGCATCGGGTCAAACACTGTGGGTCTGAATGTGAATGGAATCACTAAGCGGAGCACCCAGAACACAGTAGGTGCCTGGTCTGGGGACTGGTAGCTACTGTTAGGGTGATAATGAATGAAGTCAATGCATGCAGCTTCTGGCAGGGAGTGGGAAAGCAGTAACCAGAGGAAAATAAATGAAACTAGCAGGTAAGGGGGTGTGTGACTCACACTGTTGGTAACATAAATGCAACTACCAGCATGGTGCTAGTCATAGAGTAATGGCTGCTGTGTGCTTGGGCTAGAAGTCAAGGACATCTACCTCGGATGGTGTCAGATAAGTTAGCAGTCCCACGAAGAGGGCCTCCTTTCAAGGTGACATGGGCTACTTCGCAGATGACCTGAGAATGAACATCCCCGGGGTTCAGTACCACCTGGGCTGTGCTGGAGATGTTGTAGGAGACATTCTCTCCCTTAGGGTCCACGGTGGTTTGGAAGCGGGAGAGTTCGTTCCCATCTTTGAACCACTTAAGGGTGATGTTCCGGGGAGAGAAGCCATGAGACTTGCAGGTGAAGTTCACTGTCTGCTCAGGTGTGACCCTGCTTGCTGGGCCGGATACCACCGGTGGAGAAGGTTTGGCTAGAGGAGTATTTACAGACAAGAGAGATGACTGTGAAGGCCAAGCAAAGGGAGTGACGGTGTAAGCAGCCTACCGAGATATCATCATCATGACTGGGGCACTAGGGGTTGGCCCCAGGGCTGTATGCACACTCAGTACATGTTCTAATACTAAACTGTGTCTGTGTCTCCAGTCTGCTGGCACTATTCATTAATCTTCGTCCTGATAAAGCTGGGATGGCCATGTCCTTAGCCTTCTGTCTGAGGAGGAGGCAAAGGTTCCATGAAATGATCGGGTCAGACAGTAAGGCAAGGCCAGGAACTCCAGGCCTGAGAGCTAAGTCTTCTCTGCATTGAGCGTTTCCATGATCTGGGCACACATGAGATTGCTGACCTATCTCATTCTTTGCTTTAACTACTCCTAACCGCATTCCTGGAAACTCTGCCAACCCAGAGGAAGTATTTGCAGAAGTAAACACAGGAAACAAGCAGTACTGTAGGACAGCCACGAAGGTGGAACCCAATGGCTGGTCCGAGGTGTGTGCACCTCCCAGAGCCACACCTGTGAAAAGGGGGGGCAATGTTTCTCCTTTCTGGATACAGTGAGGATGAAGTGAGGCCCTGGGAGCTTCCTGCTTTTGGAGGACAGACACACAGAGATGCTTCTCAAACTTGAAGACACACAGATCTGTCCTTGACCCAGATTTTTGTTTTGTTTTGTTTTGTTTTTTTGTTTTTCGAGACAGGGTTTCTCTGTAGCTTTGGAGCCTGTTCTGGAACTGGCTGGCCTCGAACTCACAGAGATCCACCTGCCTCTGCCTCCTGAGTGCTGGGATTAAAGGCGTGTGCCACCACCGACTGGCTGACCCAAGTTTTTATAAAAAAAAAAAAATAATTAAATTTTTAAGTGTGTCTATACGTGAGTGGGTTCCTGAAGAGGCCTGAAGAGGACACTAGATCCCCTGGAGCTGGAGTCACGGGTGGTTGTGAGGCACTGAAGTGGGTGCTAGGAACTGAACTAGGGTCCTTGGCAAGAGCAGTACAAGCTCTTTAACCACTGAGTCTCCCCAGCCCTAGACTTCATTCTTAAGTTCTCCCTGTAAGAACTTAGGGATTCACTGAATGGGGTTTCTTCTCTCCCTCCACATCCTAGTAGGTCTCACCTATGCCAAGTCCTATATTTGAAAGGGAGAGGCTAGGGATGTTTTTGTTTTGTTTTTCTTTAATCTGGAGGGCTTTTGTTTAGGGTTGGAAACAAAGATCACTTGCGTGTTGAGAAAGTCAAAGGTGGGTCTTGATTTCTAATTAGTTATTAAAGAAACAGAGAGCGAGCAGCCCCACCAGGCAAGCAGAAGCACTTCTGGTCCTGAAAGGACATGGGGTGATTGAGAAGGAGGCGGTGTCCCTTGGGTATTACTCCAAATTGACCATTATCACCCAGCACCATTTCCAGACAGCAAATGCCACTTTTCCATTTGTGAACACATAACTTGCTCCCTAATAGCCACCTAATATGTTGGGGGCACAGAAAGGAGGGTGTCACTTGAAGAAGTCACATCATCAAGACACCAGCAGCTTTAAGATCCTAAAGTGGTGAAGGGCTGCAGAGCCATCCTTCCAAACCCAGGGGCTCCCTGTGCTTAAATCTAACCAACTGCAAATGTAAAATACTGTTGAAAACGCTGCATCTGAACTGAATAGTGACAGACTTTTTCTTGTCACTCTTCCCTAAACAACGCATAGAACAACTATTTACATAGCATTTGCATTATATCGGGTATTATAAAAAATCCAGAGATGACTTAAAATAGTCGACAGGATGTGTGTAGGTTACACGCAAATCTCCTCCATCTTGGATGAGGGCCTTGAACGTTTTTGGATTTGGGTATCCCATGGGTGCCGAGAAACAACTGATTGCGTTCTTGGGAGTCACTCTGGTTGCCCCCTCTGCGCTCTGCAGCCCATAGAGGGGTGTCT
>CABHPQ010178440.1:0-14513 GCA_902168405.1 Peromyscus aztecus
TCTCTCCCTCCCCCTCCTCTCTCTCTCTCTCTCTCTCTCTCTCTCTCTCTCTCTCTCTCTCTCTCTCTCTCTCTTTCACACACACACACACACACACACACACACACACACATACACACTCACTCACTCACTCATGAGCATACACACACAAATTTTACTTTGAATAGATAGGAACAAATGTAAGAGAAAATAAAATTTGAAAAAAAAAGCTGTCAAAAAATCTCAAGGACAGATAAATTGTTACAATTTATCCTAATTATTTTCAAATGCTACCAAAACTTTCAAATAATGATGATGATGATGATGGTGGTGGCACATTTTCAAATGAAATCATCTTTACTGCCAAGCCATTGTGAAGAATGACTTACAGGAGGACAAGATGGCCTCTGTCCACTGGCCCATTCCTACCCATCACTGTCCTCCTCAGTGCTGTACAGGTCACTCTCCACCCTCCCCTTCTCTGTTTGAAGGCCTCTCTTCCTCTCCATTATGCCCAAATCCTTTCCAACAGTCACTGGACCTGACTTGAATCCATTATCTCTCCTCCAGCCAGATTTCTGTGGTCCCTCTACACCTCCATGCAGAATTCTCTCAGAACCCTCAATGCTATTATTCATTCGTTTGCAGCACTGAATGGATTCCTGTTCTGTGTGCCTCATGCACTGATCTCCTGCCTGCACTGAGCATGCTATGCTTCCTTGGGTTGCATCAGCTAGCTCTCTTTTGTGTCTCTCACAGCATGGAGCACAGTGCTGGGCACACAGTCAATACATATGGAATGAAGCAGAGGGAATTCCTGGCAGAATTTTTTGAAAGCCATTCTACTCATGTGTAAACTCAGTTTGTTTGCACTTTACCAGAGTGGGTCACAAAGGAGCCCCACACTGTAGATTAGTAGGTCCTAGGATAAGGCTCTGTGTTCCAGAGGCCCTGGAGAAGCAGTGGAGGGAACAGCTACCCCCTCACAGGTCCCCCAGGCCCCACAAAGGCTTTCCTCACAGAGTCCTCAAAACTGCTTGGATACAGCAGGGAGCAGACAGACCCATACAAACTGCTGTCAAAAAGCTCAGCCCGGACAGATCAGTGGCTGCCTACAAAGGCCACACTGATAAAGGCAGGGAAATCCCCAAGGGACAAAGCACTTCTTACCTGTGGTGTTGTTCATTTGGCAGAATCTAGACTCACCTCGAAGATGGACCTCCTCAGACCATGCCTGGGGATGGGGCCGGTATCTTGGTTGCATTCCTGTGGCAGCATTTCCTGACTGGGACCCTGGACTGTGTGATTAGAGTGCTGCACCTGTGTCGTGAAGCCCCCAAAGACCACCAAGGAGCCAGTTTCCGATGCAAGCACACAAGGGTCTTTATTGTAGTCAGGTTCGAACCTGGACCGCAGCACTCTGCTCCAACATAGCAGATGGAAGGAATGTGGCCCTGAGCTCAAGGGTGGGAGAATTTTTAAAGGAAAAAAAATGCAAGCCAGGAGGTACATGCCTTGGCATTTCTGGGTTGGGTAAAGGGATATGGGGCAAGATGATTTTTGTAACTGTTGGTTAAACGTTCAGGGCAAAACCACAATCTGCTGACAGGATTATCGGGATATCTGCAAGGGCCATAAACTGCCAACAGGATGTCTGCAGGAACATCGGGATCTTGTTAAACTTTACTGCCCTCTATCTTAATTGGCTGCTTCCAGGTTATCTGTTTGAATTTTGCTGTCATGGCACATTCCCAAGGTTCTTCCTAGAACTGAGTACAGCCCTCGGTCACTAGGTAATCTAAGATGGTGACCCTTCCCTAAGATGGAGCCTGTAAAGTCAAGTCTAGGCCTTCACAAGAGAAAGACCTAGGCAGCTGTCCCATCTCTGTTCTTGGCTGTAGATTCAATGTGATCAGCTGCTACAAGCTCCTACAGCTGTCATTTCCCCCACTATGATGGGCTGTACCCTGAACTGTGGCAAAAAGAAACGCTCTCTGTCTTAAGTTGCTTATGTCAGGAAAATTTATAATAGCTACGAGAAACGAAACTCAGAGACCCACACAGGATGAGGTAGGTTGTGGGGGCCAAGTGAGAGGAAGTGACAGCCTAGATTGGAAGACCCAAAGAGGGGAGAATCTGAATGCCAATCAAAGACAGTATCTACCTAGCCTCTGAGAAAGAATGCTTGCTCCATAAAAAGATCAGTGTGATCACGCAGCTAAAGGCAGTGGAGCTCTCACTTTAGCATTCAAACTATGGGAGGGGAGGTGGCTCAGTTGGTAGAATACTTGACTTGCAAGCATTAGGATAGATGTTCAATCCCCTGAACCCAAAAAAGATGAGCATAGTGGCAAACATCTTAACCTCAGCACTTGAGAGGCAGAGACAAGAGGATCCCTGGGGATTACTGGCCAAATCAGTGAGCTCTGGGTTCAGAGAGAGACCTGTCTCAGGAAATAAGGAGAGTGACAGGAAAAGACACCCAGCATTAACTCTGGCCCCCACACATATACACACAAACATGTGCATGCACACTCTCTCTAACATATACACTCACGTACATATATATATACACACCCATACATGCACTCAAAAATTCACATACACATGCTCTTGCACATACTCACATATATACACACACACAAACACTCACACACACATATGTGCACAAATTCTGAGTCTTCACTGAAAGAGGGGAGAACACTATTTCATAGACACAAAGATTTCATGGGGAAAGGTTTGTATGACCTCTAGATTCACAGGTTTGCATGTCAGTGTTCAGGGGTGAGTGCTGTCACCAGGGATATTAAAGGTGAGGCTAAGCTGAACCGTGACAAAAGCCAATGGATGAACAAATAATGCAGCAGAACTGGCTATTTAAAGAGGTGGGTACAAATTGCATCAGCAGGAATCCTTTGCAGGGATTGTTCTATGTTTGTTCACAAGAAGTTCTTTAATAAGCCACTCAGGATAGAAGCTGTGGACCGTAGCAAATTGGCCAAAAGTTGATTGAGAGAAAGTTAATTCTCCAAAACACAAATTGTTAAATGTTAAATTCACTGAATAACCAATTCACCCAAAACTCTCAGGTGAATCCTATAAAGCTAGTCCTTAGCAGTTTGCCACAGCTATTTCATAGCACCCTACCAAAATTAAGTGTCTAGAGTGGCCTTGTCCTGACCCTAGTGCAGGAGAACTTCTTGCCACCCTAACAGGTATTGTGTGATGCATGGGCCTGGGCGATTTCTGTCTTCTGCAGGTAGTGTAGATTTCTATTCTCTCTCCATTGTCTATTCTCTACCACCTAAACCAAGGAGATGGTGAGAGAAGCATCAAGCCAGGACTAGTGGCTCATGCCTGTAATCCCAGCACCTGGAAGGGTGAGGCACAAGAATTGCCTCTGGTTCAAACTGGACTACACAGTGAATTCACAGCCTGGGTTATAGAATGAGACCTTGTATGAAAAGTTAAACACACAAAAGAGTAACAGAAAGAGACAGAGGAGAAAGGACAAGCAGGAAAGAGAAGGGGAGGAAGAGAAGGAAGAGGAGGAGAAGAGGAAAACAGCCAAGAGGAAGGACCTACATCAATGGCTGTTTTTGTTGTGCATGAGGGGGGCAGGTCAGGCGTGTGTGTGGAGATAAAAAGACAGCTTGTGAGAGTCAGTTTTCTCCTCCTGCCATTGAGTCTCAGGTGAGTCACAAACTCAGGTCATCTGTGACCTTCACTGTCTGAACCATCTCCCTGGCCCATCAACTAGTGGTTTTACAACAGCTCACTCTTACAAGAACTGGCTGCAATAGAAGGGCAAGTGGGGGATGGTCTTGAACTCATCGGCACAGGCAAACTTTGTGAACAGAACATCATTAACACAGGAACTAAAATCAACAATTAATAAATGGGACCTCATAAAACTGAAAAGCTTCTGCATGGCAAAGGACACCATCATTGGGACAAAGCAGCAGCCAACAGAATGAGAAAGATTTTGACCGACTACACATCTGATATAAGGCTGATATCCAAAATGCTGAAATAACACAAAAATTAAAAAAAAACTGGACATCAATTAACCAAACAACCCAATTAAAAATGAGGTACAGATCTAAACAGAAAGTTATCAAAAGAAATACAAATGGCTGAGAATCACAGAAATGTTCAACACCTTTGTCATCATGGAAATGCAAATCAAAACTACTTTGAGATTTCATCTTAAACCACTCAGAATGGCTAAGATCAATAAAACAAATGACAGCTCATGCTGGCAAGGATATAAAGTAGGAGGAACACTCATCCATTGCTGGTGGGCTGGAACTTCTACAGCCACTATGGACATCAGTGTGATGGTTCCTTAGGAAGCTGGGAGTAGATCTACCTCAGGTTCCAGCTACACTGCTCTTGGGCATATACCCAAAGGACACTTCATCCTGCTACAGAGATACTTACTCAACCATGTTCATTGCTGCTCTATTCACAATAGCCAGAAATTGGAAACAGACTAGATGTCCATCAATGGATGAATGGATAAAGAAAATGTAATACATTTACACAATGGAACATTACTCAGCAATTAAAATATTTAAACCATGAAATTTGAAGGCAAATAGATGGAGGTAGAAAAAAATTCAGTCAGGGTGAGGTAACCCAGACCCAAAAAGATAAATATGGTATGTATTTGAGAATATATGGATGTTAGCTCTTAAGTCTTCACTAAAAGTAGCATCCCTATAATCACAGAAGTTAGGTGTAGAGTAGGAGACTGGAGGGGAGGTGGGGGAGATGCATCTCCCTAGGAAAAGGAAATAGAATAGACAGTAATGGGAGAGGTCGAGGGACTGGGGGACTGTAAGGTGAGTATCAAATGGGGAGAGAAAAAGGGAGTAAGGGAAGTAATATGGACAGTTAAAACTGAGGGCCATACGAGGGGTTGTATGGAAAACTACAATGGTAGACGCTTCCTAAATACATACATATCTTGAGGTGAAGTGTAGTTGCCAAATGACGGGAGACCGAGCCCCAAATGATATCGCTAGTCACAAAGTGAAGCCTCCTGGTCCAGAAATGGGTTACATCGATTAACTTGATTAAACAGTCCCCCACAGGCATGCCCACAGGCCAACCTAATATTGGCAATTCTGCCTCGAGACGCTCTTTCTTAGGTGATGCTATGTTATGTCAAGTGTGCAATTAAAGCTAACCCTCCTAGTGTATTAGGGCAGAAAGAAGCCAGTGTGGCCTGGGAGGGACCAGGAGCAAGAAGACATACAGAAGAAAAGGATTGAGACGGATTGTATACAAGTATGAAATTTTCAGAGAATTAAAAAAAAATAAATATTTTTAAAAGAAAGATGGGACACACAAAAGTTAATACCTATATTTTTTCCTCAGAAGTATAGAGAACAGTGCAAGGACAATGTAGAAAAAAATGGTAGACAGAGAGAAAGTAATTGTCATATTCAAAATTCTCTAGATGAATTTAAACAATAGGATGAATATATATTATAAAATGGGATCTATTAGGTTGACTTACAGGATACTGGCTGGGTAATAGCCAGCTCTCCCGGAGTGCAGACAAAACCTCAGCAGTTAGTTGCTCGGTGTTTGGGGCTGATTGCCTCTGGAGGCCCAGTCTGCCCCCACAGACCTGTAGGATTCTTGAAGAACTGGTCATCAGTCCATGTTGGAACACTGAAGAAGCCAGGTTCTGGTATTAGTAAAAGATGGCGGCCAGAGCAGAACCAATGTAAAGATGCACTCACCAACAAGAAGCCAAGGCAGGCAAACAGAGCACTGCTTTCCAGATGGTGCTTTCCACTGGGGAGGCATGTCCCTCTCCACACTGAATCCTTCCTGGAAATGGCCTCACAGGTGTGCCCAGTGGTGTTTCTGTTAGTTGATTTCATGTCCGACCAGGTTGGCAATGAAAACTAGTCATCCACAAGGATTTCCTCCATGTCCTTCAGTGGTCCATGCCTAGAGCTCCTGGACAGGCTTTGGAACACATGGAGCCACTGGTGAGAAGAGGTAGTGTCCCTCATTCAGGCTCCTCTGGGATGTGTAGGGGATCTGCATCTGTCCTGAGAGGGGCCACAGTCTCCTTCCTTCTTTCACTTCAGAGATGTCCTGCCTTTGCTGTAATTTACCAAAGACAAAGTAAATTAATTGCCAGGAAGTAAAAGCACAGTTTCTTTTACCACCTTATGTGAGCTTTTCCCCCATCTGTCTTTCTTTGCTCTCTGCCCTGTCCTCCAGCAGCATTCTGGAGATGTGATAAATGAGCCTGTTTTCTTTGGAGAGACTGGATTTTCTAATCAGTTAAGAGTAAATTTTCAAGATGTTATTGGTGTCCCTGGTGGCCGGTTCTGCCCCATTTAATCACATTAGCTTGAAGGCAGAGAAAGCAAGAAAGTTAGGGATTGGTTTTATTTTGCTTTTTGTTTTTATGTTTTTGTTTGTTTGTTTGGGTATTTTGCTTTGTTTTGTTTTGTTTTGTTTTGTTTCTCTCTACATAGCTCTGGCTGTTTCACTACAGCAGAGTCTGGTCAGAGATGCACCTGGCTCTGCCTCCTAAGTGCTGGGATTAAAGGCATGAACCACTGTGCCCAGCTGGGGAAAGATTTCAGTTTTTTCTTTCTGTTTGTTTCAGTTGAACTCATACAGATGTTGACACAAATGTCAGCACAAAAACACAGCTCTCAACCCAAAGAGGTTAAGAAACAGTGTATTCTGGAGTTGTTATGCCCAGATCACAGAGACACCCCCCCCAAAAAAAAGACCACCATGGAGATAAAATCATGTATGTGAAAGCAAAGGGACTTTATTGTCAAGCTCGGAGCTTGGGCTCTCTGTGAGAGCATAGAGCCCAGGTAGGGTATGGTTTTTATCATAGCAGAGGTTGGGGTAAGGTGATTTCCAGGGTTCAGGA
This sequence comes from Peromyscus aztecus, assembly GCA_902168405.1. Taxonomy (NCBI): domain Eukaryota; kingdom Metazoa; phylum Chordata; class Mammalia; order Rodentia; family Cricetidae; genus Peromyscus; species Peromyscus aztecus. The sequence goes on from CABHPQ010178440.1 coordinate 6,902, forward strand.
CCCTGATTGACTGACATTTGTGTAGGGTATAAGGAATGTTTGGAATGTCAAATATTTCCTCTATATGCAGGCTCCACTGGGTGGGGTCAGCTTATGGCTTTTCCTGAGTCCAGGTGTTGCCTGTCAGAAGTTGTGTCTGGGCCTCTAAGCCTGTCATGGCAGCTGTGTGGTCAAGTTGTTTTGGGCCTCCCCACAGAGTCAGATTGAGTGGCCATGGCCTGGTAACACATAATTAGGTGACCTGATTGATCACTGTGTTCCAAGCTGGTAACAGTTTCATAGTAAGGGAACAGAGTCATAGTGAAGGATCTTTTCAAATACGATGGAAACACCAGTAAGGTGGGTTACAGTGAAGTGGGGGAACCTCTGCTATTGGCCTCAGATACTAGCTGGCAACATTGGTGGAGGTGGGTGGTCCATTAATGTTTCATCTGTTAGTTACAAGAATGTTAGGTCAGACACAGAAGTGGCCAAGGAATGACCATGAAGGGGACTGAAGATAGCCAAGATGAATTGGAATGTTGCAGGTCCAGAACCAAATTACAACTCCACCAATGTTACAATCATTGAGGTTCTACTAGTTACCAATCTTGCTGAAGGTTTGGTGGGAAGTGACATTTTTTCCAGGGACTTCTATTCACACTGACCACAGGACCTGTACCAGGACACAAAAATCTTGAAATCTCATTGGTCCCTCTTGACTCAAATCCATACCTGTAACAAGACCAAATCATCAAGGAATCAGCTGCTTCAGAGAGGAAGCTAAGGGATGAGAGCACAATCTGACTGTGATGTCTGCACCCTATTGATGGAGCTGGTTCCGCTGATCTGCTGAATAAGCATCTGGCTATGATGTCTGCCACACCACTGATGGAGCTGATTCCACTGATCTGGTTGAGTAGGTGAGTGTCTCCTTTCTCCTTCACTACACTGTTTGCACCCTCCTGAAGCTGCATGCTAGGTCATAGAGGGTGCTATTCCCCAATGAGTAGCTGTGCCCCCTACCACAGAACCTCTAAACAGGCTCCCAAGGAAGCAGAACCCTGTAGAGCCCCATGGCCTGTGGCCCCTTGACTGCAGCATGGGAAGCGGATCTTCTGGGAAGCATTTGTGCCATGAATGAAGAACATTACTGCTTTCATTTCCTTGATGCTGAGCATGGTGGTGGAGTATAAGGGGAAATCAATTGTGTGGACAGTTGGGAACTCAGATTATCCACCAAGTAGTCACATGAGCAGAGGAGAGAAGGCACTTCCGTTCACTTTCGAGCTTTTGAAAGAATCAGCAGAGGGCTCTCCAGGAGCCCTTTAATTTAGGGTTGGTTTTCCTGCACCATTCAGGGTTTCGTTGATGGTGTGTCTGCTACCTTCAGCTTATAGATTTCTTTTTTTTTTTTTTTGGTATGGCTATTGTAGTTTTTCTTAATCTTCATTTTTGAAATACACTTTCCAAAATGCAACTGTAATTGCCAGTCCCAAACTCCCTGGCTTCTAAAAGCTTTTACCCATTGATGCAATTATTTTTATAATGAAGCAGGTCTGTGACCTATTTTCACAGGGCTGATGTAAGAGAAGAGAAAGAACATGGAGGGAAGGGGTGAAGAGTAGACATTAACTCAATGTTAGTTCTCTTCCCTCCATGTGCCCGTGACCTTTTCTTGGGAGTAGCAAATCATTCTAAAGGCACCTTTATGACAACAGGATCTTGTGGCAAGGGCCTGGTGGGATTCCTCAGTGTCTAGTGGATAAAATGAAGACTTCAGAGGCAACTAGACTTGGCAACACCTGTTCTTACTTGGCTCCTGTTCTTACTAGCAGTAGGACTCTCAGCAAGGTAATATACCATAACTGACTTAATTAGAGTTTCCATTGCTGTGAAAAGACACCATGACCATGGGAACTCTTATAAAGGAAAGCATTTAATTGGGGCTGGCTTACAGTTCAGAGGTTTATTCCATTATCATCATTGTGGGAAGCATGGCAGCAAGTAGGCAGACATGGTGCTGGAGAAGGAGCTGACAGTTCTACATCTGTATCAGCAGGCAGCAGGAAGAAAGAGAGACACCAGGCCTGACTTGAGCATTTGAAACCTCAAAGCTCCCCTCCAGTGACACATTACCTCCAACAGTTCTACACCCACTCCAACAAGGTCACACCTCCTAATAGTGCCACTCCCTATGAGTTTATTCGGGCCAATTACGTTCAAACAACCACAATACCAAATCTGTTTCCTTATGGGCAAAAGGGGAGAAGTAATTATACATTGAGGATTTAGTCATGATCAGACCACACATAAGTGTGTGTGTGTATGTATGTGTGCATATATACGTATGTATATATGTCTGTATGTATGTGTAGATGTGTGTATATGTATTTGTGGTGCTATACTGTGTACCCTAATAAAATTTGCCTGAAGATCACAGAACAGAACAAGCCACTAGATTAAACATAGATGCCAGGCAGTGGTGGTAAATATCTTTAATCCTAGCCCTTAGGAGGCAGAGATTTGTCTGTATCTCTGTGAGTTCAAAGCCACCCTGGACTACATGAGATTGACTCAGTCTAGGAGAGAAACAGAGCCAGGTGGCACACACCTTTAATCCCAGTACTTGGGAGTCACACACCTTTAATCCCAGCACTAGGAAGGAAGAGATGGCTGGGCAGAGAAAGGTATACAAGGCATGAGGAAGCAGGAACAAAAGCTTTTCTGGCTAAAGCTTTTCAGGTTGAGGAGTACTAGGGGTAAGAGGTGGCAGTGATTTATTCCTTTGTCTCTTTTCTTTTTCAGCATTTACCCCAATATCTGGCTCTGAGGTTTTTATTAAAAGATTATTTTAGGATTCATGCTACAGTATTGTATATGTATGTATGTGTGCATGGATGGGTGGATGGATATGTGTATGTATGTGTGTATGTGTGCATGTATGGATGTGTATATGGATGGATGTGTGGATGTATGGATTTGTTATAGATATATGTGTGTTTGTATATGTATCTGTGTATAGATAGATGGATGGATGGATGTGTGGATGTATACATGTATGGATGTGTCTATGTGTGAGTGTATATGTCAAAGTACATATGTGTGGATGTGTGGATGTATGTATGTGTGCATATGTAATGTATGAGACCCAGCCCAAGAGAGCTGTGATAGTCAATCTTGATCAACAACTTGATTGGATATAGAACCAACTAATAGACCTCTGAGTGGATCTGTGAGGGCGTTTTCAGGAAGGATTAACTGACAAGGAGGAAACCCTTCCCTGACATGAGAAGCCAGATTCTCCAGCTTTCCAACCTGCTCTAACTGTGATTCTGCAGGATTTCTCCAGGCCTTATGCACCAGTTTGGGACATACATATAGTGGTATTCTATTTGTACTGAAATGTGATTTTATTTGTATGTTAATAAATAAAGTTGCCTAGGGGTCAGAGCTAGTAGCAAGCCATAGCGAAAGCTAATTGTGGTGGTGCATGCCTGTAGGATTTGCTGGAGGTGCACGCCTTTAATCCCAGCACTTGGGAGGCAGAGCTAGGTAGATCTCTGTGTGTTCAAGGATACAGCCAGCATTGGAGACACACGCCTTTAATCTCAATATCAACCACAGAAGACCTGGAGTGACCACAGACAGGCAGTGACGAGACGGTCATGTGGTTGGGTTTACAACCAATGAGAAGGCAGAACAGGAAGTCTTTATAAGACAAATGCACAGGAAGTAGCTCCCTTTTTCGGAGAGGTCTCTTGGCGGAAGAGGCTAGCCAGCAGCAGGCGGGTAAGACTCTTAGCTCTGACCTCTTGGGCTTTTATCTTTACATTGGCTCTGTGTTTCTTATTTAATAAGACGTTTGGTTACTTCTACACTAAGCAACTCCTGGATTCTCATCCTCTCCACTGTTAGATGGCCCAAGTTGTATTGTGCAAGGCAACCTAATAACTCTCCTTCCAGTATACATCCGTCCTTCACTTCTACTCATCTAGAGACTCTGACTCACATAGGAGCCATCTGAAAATGGTGGCCATTGTTATTTCGGTATCTGGAGGTGAATAAGTGAAAGGACCGACTCTAAGCCAGTGTCCTGAATGAGATGGAAGTTCTGCTGAGCCCTGGGTTATCATTAGCCTCTTCTTTTCCAGAAGAGAATTTCCCAGTTTCTGATCTAGGAACCCCTCCTATGCCAAAAGCAAGCTTGCTCTTCTGGAAGCAAGTGCACTAGGGGAATAAAGTGAAAAAGCTAATGTCAATCATTCATAGGGTCACTAGACAGAAGGCCATAGTGTGATTTATGCCTATGGTTCAGCCGAGACTCTCACGGAGAGTACACTTCACCATCACAGGCAGGCAGCGATGGCATCTCTTACCTAAGTGTCCTTTTACCTCAGAGCCCAGAAGTCAGTGTCAGATGAGAATTCTGAACTTCCACAGTGAAGCAAGAGAAAGCTGAAAGGTGTGTGGTCGATTGCATCTGTGTGGTCTCCAGACAGTGTTCTTGTTTCTGAGACTGCCATGCTTGTGTAGAGTTGAGGGTAGAATCACCTCACTTTGATTCTCCAGAACTCACATTTTAAAAACAATCTAGCATAGTGATATATCTTTGTAATCCCAAGGTTGAGGAAAGGGAAACAAGATGGCCCCTGAGGCTCTCTGGCTGGCCAATCTGGCCTAATTGGAGAGCCCTGTAACCAGCAAGAGACCGTCTCCAAAGATCAAGATGGATAATAACTGAGAAACACACCCAGGACAGACCTCCAGCCTCCTCATGCAGACACAATTGCACACACAGACACACATACACACAAACACATGTACACAAAAAAAGATGAAGCATGACTGTTAAACATCATTTTTGAGACTAATTCCTCCCCAAACTGGAGAAGATATTCAGTCTCAGTTCTCAGAACTCCATCACACCTGCCCCCCTATCCCCAGCTGAGCCCTCAGCACTAACACTCAGAGTGAGTGGAAGCTCTGGCCTTTTCACCTCCCACATTGAGATGAATCCCTCTTGTCAGAACACAGGAGCATTTTCTGAGTGGGCTTTGATGAGGAGCACTCATGTTGCCTCAAGTTGTTTCCATGACAACTTCAACTTCAGGATGACATTCTCAGAGGGTCTATTGGTCATTAGCAGGTACATTCAGGAACAAACATCTGAACGCTTAGAAAAAAGCTGCTGCTCCCTTTAAATGATGGTGAATCTGTCTCTGATAGTATTATCAGAGCTGTGAGTCAGAACCCGAGCCCTGGCAATGCTAAAAAACCAGGTTCAAAAGGTAAATTGAAGGTCAAGTGTCAGTGAAAAGCAGAGAAGAGCAGAGAAGAAAGTCTAGTCACTAGGATCACATTAGGAAGAGGAACAAAATCCAGTGACACTCAAGCCCATCTCAGGGGTAAGATGTGTACATTGCTAAGCAGTCTTGGTTAAAGTGTGGGCCTGCTCATCACCTTTGTCTGGCTGCAGTCTTGGTTAAAGTATGAGCCTGCTCATCACCTCTGTCTGACTGCAGTCTTGGTCAAGGTGTGGGCCGGCCATCACCTTTGTCTGGCTTCAGTCTTGGTCAAGGTGTGAGTCTGCCCATCACCTTTTTCTGGCTGCAGTCTCACCCATAGACTGTAGGTGGTCTGACAACCTGTCAGAACTGTGTGAAATCTCTTCCCAGAGATAAGTTCCTCCTCTAGCTGACACAAGAGCTCATCCTTTTCCTTCTCCTAGAATGAGATTTCTCTAATGAAATCTCCAGATAATGAAACCCTAATGAAAGTCCAGATAACCCAAGGGAGGGTCAGAAGTCTGTCTTTAGGACTCCACCATTCTTACCAGAAATGGTTATAATAAAAGCAACTGGAGAAAGTTACAAGCAGCCACCTAATTGCAGAGTCATCCTGACCCACTCTTTTAAGATGATCTAAAGTAGACTTACTAAAACAGAAGTTGATCACTTTTTTCAACATGCAATGAATGGAAAAGTATAACATCAGCTGAGCATGTTCAAGATGCCTGCTTCAAATGCTCAGAAGCTGCTTTGGGTAGAAAGCACTGATTCTCTGACTTGGGCCACAAGGAAGCTAACAGCAGGTGGAAGATTGCACCTCCACCTGCATTTTGTGTCTGTGTCTGTTCTTTAGAGCTAGACACCTGCTCCTGCTTGATTCTACACAAGCATGACAGTCTTTAAGGAGAGTCTGCCAACCTGACCTGGATCATCTTCCTTCAAGCCTGAAGGCACAAAGATAGTGTTGGGTCCTGAATAAAATAACAAGGAGCAGACCACGGGAATCTATTAAATAACTAGTTAGGGCCACAGAGAGTTATTTGGTTCTGTGACCCTGATGAGAGGCTACAAACACCTTTTTATAATCAAAGGTTATACACAGGGCAGAGAATACATATCAGGATTTATGGCCTCTCAGGAATACATTCTTATGGTTAGGGTCTACAACTCTTATGCAGTGCACGCTTGGTGCCATAATTGATTACAGAGTATTAGGTCAAGATGTTTACATAGCCTGGGGCTGTTCCAACTGCTTTCCCATGTCTGGGAGAATATAGGGTGAAGGGTCAGGTAGCTTGTTTTAAGGCCATTATCAGGCTTACAATTTTTCATATTCCTGGACTCTTACCCTAAGCTATGGCTGTGATTACAACTTCTTGAACCACTGTGCAGCACCAGAACCAAAGCTTCATCAACCAGACCACACCTTGACCAAGATTGCTGATTATGCATGCTTCTTGCCCCTCTGCTGCAGTTCTTCCTCCATTTAAACCTAAAACTCACGTGAGTGCCCCAAAGACAGACATAGGATGACCAGGATGCTTTATCTGCTCTTCTTCCCAGTATATGACTATAGCAGGTCTTTTTTTGGAACAATAGTTCCAGCATAATGACATGGATACATTATTAGTTATGAAAGTTTGGCCTTAGATTAGGCCTGTTCCTAACTTCCACATGGTTCATTACCTCCACTCAGTACCATGCAGCCCACCTCTTCCATGTCTGGCTGGCAGATCTCTACCTCTCTGATTCTTCCCCCAAGTTCCCCTCTCCCCCTGAAAGTCCTGCCTATCCTCTCTTGCCTAGTTGTTGCCCATTCAGCTCTTTATTAAACAAATCAGAAGGTGACTTAAACAGATGAGGTAAAACAAATACATCTTCACAGTGTACAAAGAGATCATCCGGCAGCATATGACAACTCTTCTTTTGGTTTCCCCTTTAAGACAGGGTCTCATTGTGTAACCCTAGTTGGTGTGAAGTTCGATATGTAGACCAAACTGGCTGTGAACTCACGACACACTTCCTGCTTCTGCTTCCCATGTGCTGGGGTTGCAGGCATATACCACCATGCTCAGCCTAACTTTCCTTTTCTTGCTTTCCATCATAATTTATCTTTAATTGACATATTGGGACAAGTGGTCAAGTCTAGTCCTTTGGAACTTCCAGAATCAGAGCTTTTGCCATGAAAGTAGGATGTATGCCTACCTCTATGTGTGATAATGAGTCTGCCATGTATGACTCTGTATGACCATGAATGAGTTTCCATTGTAAAGTTCCCCCTGCTTTGGTTGTTGAGCAAGGTACAACTTAGTACACCCCTTACTTACTGCAAGTAGTAAGTC
>CABHPQ010178441.1:0-16141 GCA_902168405.1 Peromyscus aztecus
CACATTTTCAAATGAAATCATCTTTACTGCCAAGCCATTGTGAAGAATGACTTACAGGAGGACAAGATGGCCTCTGTCCACTGGCCCATTCCTACCCATCAGTGTCCTCAGTGCTGTACAGGTCACTCTCCACCCTCCCCTTCTTGGTTTGAAAGCCTCTCTTCCTCTCCATTATGCCCAAATCCTTTCCATCAGTCACTGGACCTGGCTTGAATCCATTATCTCTCCTCCAGCCAGATTTCTGTGGTCCCTCTACACCTCCATGCAGAATTCTCTCAGAACCCTCAATGCTATTATTCATTCGTTTGCAGCACTGAATGGATTCCTGTTCTGTGTGCCTCATGCACTGATCTCCTGCCCGCACTGAGCATGCTATGCTTCCTTGGGTTGCATCAGCTAGCTCTCTCACAGCATGGAGCACAGTGCTGGGCACACAGTCAATACATATGGAATGAAGCAGAGGGAATTCGTGGCAGAATTTTTTGAAAGCCATTCTACTCATGTGTTAACTCAATTTGTTTGCACTTTACCAGAGTGGGTCACAAAGCAGCCCCATACTGTAGATTAGTAGGTTCTAGGAGAAGGCTCTGTGCTCCAGAGGCCCTGGAGAAGCAGTGGAGGGAACAGCTATCCCATCACAGGTCCCCCAGGCCCCACAAAGGCTTTCCTCACAGAGTCCTTAAACCTGCTTGAGTACAGCAGGGAGCAGACAGACCCATACAAACTGTTGTCAAAAGCTCAGCCCGGACAGATCAGTGGCTGCCTACAAAGGCCACACTGATAAAGGCAGGGGAATCCCCAAGGGACACAGCACTTCTTACCTGTGGTGTTGTTCATTTGGCAGAATCTAGACTCACCTGGAAGATGGACCTCCTCAGACCATGCCTGGGGATGGGGCCGGTATCTTGGTTGCATTCCTGTGGCAGCATTCCCTGACTGGGACCCTGGACTGTGTGATTAGAGTGTTGCACCTGTGTCGTGAAGCTCCCAAAGACCACCAAGGAGCCAGTTTCCAATGCAAGCACACAAGGGTCTTTATTGTAGTCAGGTTTGAACCTGGACCACAGCCCTATGCTCCGACACAGCAGATAGAGGGAATGTGGCCCCTAACTCAAGGGTGGGAGAATTTTTAAAGGAAAAAAATGCAGGCCAGGAGTTACATGCCTTGGCATTTCTGGATTGGGTAAAGGGATATGGGGCAAGGTGATTTTTGTAACTGTTGGTTAAACGTTCAGGGCGAAACCACAATCTACTGACAGGATTATCTGGATATCTGCAAGGGCCATAAACTGCAAAACAGGATGTCTGCAGGAACATCTGGATCTTGTTAAACTTTACTGCCCTCTATCTTAATTGGCTGCTTCTAGGGTATCTGTTCGAATTTTGCTGTCATAGCACATTCCCAAGGTTCTTCCTAGAACTAAGTACAGCCCTCTGTCACTAGGTGGTCTAAGATGGTGGCCCTTCCCTAAGATGGAGCCTGTAAAGTTATATTTAGGCCTTCACAGGAGAAGGACCTAGGCAGCTGTCCCATTTCTGTTCTTGCCTGTGGATTCAATGTGATCAGCTGCTACAAGCTCCTACAGCTGTCATTTCCCCCACCATGATGGGCTGTACCTTGAACTGTGGCAAAAAGAAACACTCTCTGTCTTAAGTTGCATGTCAGGATATTTTATAATAGCTATGAGAAATGAAACTCAGAGACCACCACAGGATGAGGTAGGCTGTGGAGGCCAAGTGAGAGGAAGTGACAGCCTAGATTGGGAGACCCAAAGAGGGGAGAATCTGAATGCCAATCAAAGACAGCATCCACCCAGCCTCTGAGAAAGAGTGCTTGCTCCATAAAAAGATCAGTGTTATCACGCAGCTAAAGGCAGTGAAACTCTCACTTTAGCATTCAAACTATGGGAGGGGGTGGCTCAGTTGGTAGAATACTTGACTTGCAAGCATTAGGATTTATGTTCAATCCACTGAACCCCAAAAAGATGAGCATAGTGGAAAACATCTTAACCTCAGCACTGGAGAGGTGGGGACAAGAGGATCCCTGGGGCTTACTGGCCAAATCAGTGAGCTTTGGGTTCAGTGAGAGACCTATCTCAGGAAATAAGGAGGAGAGTGACAGGAAAAGATACCCAGCATCAACTCTGGCCCCCACACATATACACACAAACATGTGCATGCACACTCTCTCCCACATACACACTCACGAACATATATACATGCACATACACACACTCAAACATTCACATACACATGCTCTTGCACATACATATACACGCACACACACACACATATGTGCACAAATTCTGAGTCTTCCCTGAAAGAGGGGAGAGCACTTATTCACAGACACAAGGATTTCATGGGGAAGGGTTTGTATGACCTCTAGATTCACAGGTTTGCATGTCAGTGTTCAGGGGTGAGTGCTGTCACAAGGGATATTAAAGGTGAGGCTAAGCTGGAACGTGACAAAAGCCAATGGATAAACAAATAAAGCAACAGAACTGGCTATTTAAAGAGGTGGGTACAAATTGCATCATCAGAAATCCTTTGCAGGGATTGTTCTACCTTTGTTCACAAGAAGTTCTTTAATAAGCCACTCGGGATAGAAGCTGTGGACTGTAGCAAATTGGCCAAAAGTCGATTGAGAGAAAGTTAATTCTCCAAAACACAAATTGTTGAATGTTAAATTCACTGAATAACCAATTCACCCAAAACTCTCAGGGGAATCCTATAAAGTCAGTCCTTAGCAGTTTGCCAAAACTATTTCATAGCACTCAACCAAAGTTAAGTGTCTAGAGTGGCCTTGTCCTGACCCTAGTGCAGGAGAACTTCTTGCCACGCTAACAGGTGTTGTGTGATGTGTAAGCCTGGACGACTTCTGTCTTCTGGCAGGTGGTGTAGATTTCTATTCTCTCTCCATTGTCTATTCTCTACCACCTGAACCATGGAGATGGTGAGAGAAGCATCAAGCTGGGACTAGTGGCTCCTGCCTGTAATCCCAGCACCTGGGAGGGTGAGGCAGAAGAATTGCCTCTTGTTCAAACTGTACTACAGAGTGAATTCACAGCCTGGGTTACAGAATGAGACCTTGTCTGAAAAGTTAAACACACAAAAAGAGTAACAGAAAGAGACAGAGGAGAAAGGACAAGCAAGAAAGAGAGGGGAAGGGAAAGAGGAGGGGAGGAAGAGGAGGAGAAGAGTAAAACAGCCAAGAAGAAGGAGCTACATTAATCGTTGTTTTTGTTGTGCATGAGGGGGAGGGGGGGTCAGGCGTGTGTGTGTGTGTGTGTGTGTGTGTGTGTGTGTGTGTGTGTGTGTGTAGATAAGAAGACTTGTGAGAGTCAGTTTTCTCCTCCTGCCATTGAGTCTCAGGTGAGTCACAAACTCAGGTCGTCTGTGACCTTCACTGTCTGAACCATCTCCCTGGCCCATCAACTAGTAGTTTTACAACAACTCACTCTTGCAAGAATTGGCTGCAATAGAAGAAAGTGGGGGGTGGTCTTGAACTCATTAGCACAGGAAAACTTTCTGAACAGAACATCATTAGCACAGGAACTAAAATCAACAATTAATAAATGGGACCTCATGAAACTGAAAAGCTTCTGGATGGCAAAAGACACCATCACTGGGACAAAGCAGCAGCCGACAGAATGGGAAAGATTTTGACCACCTACACATTTGATATAAGGCTGATATCCAAAACATAGAAATAAAACAAAAATAAAAAAAAACTGGACATCAAATAATCAAACTACCCAATTAAAAATGAGGTACAGATCTAAACAGAGAGTTATCAAAAGATGAAATACAGATGGCTGAGCATCACAGAAATGTCCAACACCTTAGTCATCAGGGAAATGCAAACCAAACTACTTTGAGATTTCATCTTAAACCACTCAGAATGGCTAAGATCAATAAAACAAATGACAGCTCATGCTGGCAAGGATGTAAAGTAGGAGGAACACTCATCCATTGCTGGTGGGCCGGCAACTTGTACAGTCACTATGGAAATCAGTGTGATGGTTCCTTAGGAAGCTGGAAGTAGATCTACCTCAGGATCCAGCTATACTGCCCTTGGGCATATACACAAAGGACACCTCATCCTACTACAGAGACACTTACTCAACAGTGTTCATTGCTGCTCTCTTCACAATAGCCAGAAATTGGAAACAGACTAGATGTCCATCAATGGATGAATGGATAAAGAAAATATAATACATTTACACAATGGAATGTTGCTCAGCCATGAAAAATACTGAAACCATGAAATGTGAAGGCAAATGGCTGGAGCTAGAGAAAAATTCAGTCTGGGTGAGGTAACCCAGACCCAAAAAGATAAATATGGTATGTATTTGAGTATATATGAATGTTAGCTGTTAAGTCTTCAATAAAAGTAGCATCCCTATAACCACAGAAGTTAGGTGTAGAGTAGGAGCCTGGAGGGGAGGTGGGGGAGATGCATCTCTCTAGGAAGGGGAAATAGAATAGACAGTAATGAGTGAGGTGGAGGGATTGGGGGTGGACTGTAAGGTGAGTATCAAACTGGGAGAGAAAAAGGGAGTAAGGGAAGTAGTATGGAGAGGAACAGCTAAAACTGAGGGCCATATGAGGGATGGTATGGAAACCTACTACAGTAGACGCTTCCTAAATATATTCATATCTGGAGGTAAAGTGTAATTGCCAAATGATGGGAGACAGAGCCCCAACTGGTATCACTAGTCACGAAGTGAAACCTCCTTGTCCAGAAGTGGGTTACATCAATTAACTTAATTAAACAGTTCCTCACAGGCATGCCCACAGGCCAAACTAATATTGGCAATTCTGCCTCAAGACGCTCTTCTCAGGTGATGCTATGTTATGTCAAGTGTACAATTAAAGCTAACCCTCCTAGTGTATTAGGGCAGAAAGAAGCCAGTGTGGCCTGGGAGGGACCAGGAGCAAGAAGACATACAGAAGAAAAGGATTGAGATGGATTGCATACAAGTATGAAATTTTCAGAGAATAAAAATAAATAAATATTTTTAAAAGAAAGATGGGACACACAAAAGTTGCTAGAGTTTTCCTGCCTGGCCCACGGTCAGGATAAATCTCTTTCACCTGCCTGTCCCACAGCTGCTCAGACCCAACCAAGTAAACACAGAGACTTATATTGCTTACAAACTGTATGGCCATGGCAGGCTTCTTGCTAACTGTCCTTATATCTTAAATTAATCCGTTTCTATAAATCTATACCTTGCCACGTGGCTCGTGGCTTACCGGCATCTTTACATGCTGCTTGTCCTGGCGGTGGTTGGCTGGCAGAGACTCCCTCCACCTTCCTGTTCTTTTTATTCTCTCTGTTAGTCCTGCCTATACTTCCTGCCTAGCCACTGGCCAATCAGTGTTTTATTAGCAACACATTTGCCATACAGAACATTACACAGCAAATACCTATGTTTTTTCCTCAGAAGTGTGGAGAACAGTGCAAGGACAATGTAGAAAAAATGGTAGACAGAGAGAAAATAATTGTCATATTCAAAATTCTCTAAATGAATTGAACCAATAGGATGAATATATATTATAAAACGGGATCTATTAGGTTGACTTACAGGATGCTGGCTGGGTAGTCCAATGCTCAGCTCTCCCGGAGTGCAGACAACGAGCTCAGTAGTTGCTTGGTGTTTGGGGCTGGATGCCTCTGGAGGCCCAGTCTGACCCCAAAGACCTGTAGGATTCTTGAAGAACTGGCCATCAGTCCATGTTGGAACACTGAGGAAGCCAGGTTCTGGTATTAGCAAAAGATGGCGGCCAGAGCAGAACCAATGTAAAGATGCACTCACCAACAAGAAGCCAAGACAGGCAAACAGAGCACTGCTTTCCTGACGGTGCTTCCCACTCAGGAGGCATGTCCCTCCCCACAGTGAGTCCTTCCTGGAAATGGCCTCACAGGTGTGCCCAGTGGTGTTTCTGTTAGTTAATTTCATGTCCGACCAGGTTGGCAATGAAAACTAGCCATCCACAAGGATTTCCTCCATGTTCTTCAGTGGTCCATGCCTAGGACTCCCGGGCAGGCTTTGGAACACATGGAACCACTGGCGAGAAGAGGTAGTGTCCCTCGTTCAGGCTCCTCTGGGGTTTGTAGGGGATCTGCACCTGTCCTGACAGGGGCCACAGTCTCCTTCCTTTCTCCACTTCAGAGATGTCCTGCCTTTGCTGTAATTTACCAAAGACAAAGTGAATTAATTGCCAGGAAGTAAAAGCAAAGTTTCTTCTACAACCGTGTATGAGGTTTTCCCTCATCTGTCTTTCTCTGCTCTCTGCCCTGTCCTCCAGCAGCATTCTGGGGATGTGATAAATGAGCCCGTTTTCTTTTCAGACACTGGATTTTCTAATCAGTTAAGAGTAAATTTTCAAGATGTTATTGGTGTCCCTGGTGGCCAGTTCTGCCCCATTTAATCACATTAGCTTGAAGGCAGAGGAAGCAAGAGAGTCAGGGAGAGGTTTTATTTTGCTTTTTGTTTTTATGTTTGTTTGGGTATTTTGCTTTGTTTTGTTTTTTCTCTTTACATAGCTCTGGCTGTCTCACTACAGCAGAGGTTTGTCTCAAACTCACAGAGATGCAGCTGGCTCTGCTTCCTGAGTGCTGGGATTAAAGGCATGAACCACTATGCCCAGCTGGGGAAAATTTTCATTTTTTTCTTTCTGTTTGTTTCAGTTGAACTCATACAGATGTTGACACAGATGTCAGCACAAAAACACAGCTCTCAACCCAAAGAGGTTAAGAAACAGTGTATTCTGGAGTTGTTATGCCCAGATCATGGAGACCCCCTATAAGACCACCATGGAGATCAAATCCTGTATGTAAAAGCAAAGAGCCTTTATTGTCAAGCTCGGAGCTTGGGCTCTCTGTCCGATGTGAGACCAAAATGAGCCATCTTAGAAATAAGACCAAAATGCTTTCACCCTAAAACTAAGGCCTAAGATTTGTCCTTTTAGGTACAGGCCATGAGTTACTAGAATAGGCCATGAGTTACTGAAACTAGTCAGTTCAGATTCCAGAAACCAGGAAGTGTAAAGGTACAGAGTCACAAGGTAGTCACGAGGTAATGACAGCCAGACTATGGAATGTCCTCTCCCTGGTTTCTAGGGTAACTAACCACAGAAATGTCCCCACCTGAGAGCAGCCAATGAGAAATGGTGGCGGGTAAACTCTCCCATAGAAGTAAGATTAAGCCATGATTTCTAGGGAGTCCCTAGAAGCGAGCCAAGCAGAATTGTACCCATACTAGCACCCCTAAATGATGTAACCTTGTGGTCTTTGCCTTTAAAAACTGAGCTTGCAGAGAGGTGGGCACTTCCTCCAGCCTCCACTGTGTTGGATCTGTTGGCCGGAGTCCCTGCCTAGACTTGTATATCCTGAATTAAACCTTGCTTTTGCATTCCGGTATGCTCGTCTTTGGTGGTCTCTCTGGGGGTCGAGATCTGGACACAACACACAGCTCTCAACCCAAAGAGGTTAAGAAACTGTATTCTGGAGTTGTTATGCCCAGATCACGGAGACCCCACAAAAGACAACCATGGAGATCAAATCCTGTATGTGAAAGCAAAGAGCCTTTATTGTCAAGCTCGAAGCTTGGGCTCTCTGTCTGACACAGCAGTGAGAGCATAGAGCCCAGAGCCCAGGCAGGGTAGGGTTTTTATCATAGCAGAGGTTGGATTGAGGGGATTTCCAGGGTTCAGGACCCTAATGGGCTGACATTTGTCTAGGGGTACAGGGAATGTTTGGAATGTCAAATATTTCCTCTAGATGCAGGCTCCACAGGGTGGGGTCAGCTTATGGCTTTTCCTGAGTCCAGGTGTTGCCTGCCAGAAGCTGTGTCTGGGCCTCTAAGCCTGTCATGGCAGCTGTGTGGTCAAGTTGTTTTGGGCCTCACCACAGAGTCGGATTGAGTGGCCATGACCTGGGAACACTGATTGGTCACCATGTTCCAAGCCAGTGACAGTTTCATAGTAAGGGAACAAAGAGTCATAGTGAAGGATCTTTTCAAATACGATAGAAACACCAGGAAGGTGGGTTACAGTGAAGTGGGGGAACCTCTGCTATTGACCTCAGATACTAGCTGGTGACATCGGTGGAAGCTGGTGGTCCATTAATGTTTCATCTGTTAGTTACAAGAATGTTAGGTCAGACACAGAAGTGGACAAGGAATGGTCATGAAGGGGGCTGAAGATAGCCAAGATGAAATGGAATGTTGCAGGTCCAGAGCCAAATTACAACTCCACCAATGTTACAATCATTGAGATTCTAACTAGTTACCAGCCTTGCTGAAGGTTTGGTGGAAAGTGACATTCTTTCCAGAGACTTTTATTCACACTGACTAATTGTCCTGATGAGGACACAGGACCTGTTCCAGGACACAACAATCTTGAAATCTCAGCCATCCCTCTTGACTCAAATCCACACCTGTAACAAGACCAAATCATCAAGGAAGCAGCTGCTTCAGAGAGGAAGCTAAGGGATGAGAGATCAATCTGCCTGTGATGTCTGCACCCCATTGATGGAGCTGATTCCACTGATCTGGTTGAGTAGGTGAGTGTCTCCTTTCTCCTTCACTACACTGTCTGCACCCTCCTGAAGCTGCATGCTAGGTCATAGAGGGTGCTATTCCCCAGTGAGTAGCTGTGCCACCTACTACAGAACCTCCAAACATGTTCCCAAAGAAGCAGAGCCCTGTAGAGCCCTATGACCTGTGGACCCTTGACTGCAGCATGGGAAGTTGATCTTCTGGGAAACATTTGTGCCACGAATGAAGGACATTACTGCATTCATTTCCTTCATGCTGAGCATGGTGGTGGAGTCTAAGGGGAAATCAATTGTGTGGACAGTTGAGATCATTCACCAAGTAGTCACATGCCCAGAGGAGAAAAGACACTTCCATTCACTTTTGAGTTTTTGAAAGAATCAGCAGAGGGCTCTCCAGGAGCCTTCCAATTTAGGGTTGGTTTTCCTGCACTATTCAGAGTTTCTTTGGTGGTGTGTCTGCTACTTTCAGCTTATAGATTTTTTTGGGGAGGGGGAGTATAGTGGTATTTTATTTGTATGTTAATAAATAAAGTTGCCTAGGGGTCAGAGCTATTAGCAAGCCATAGGGAAAGCTGGTTGTGGTGGTGCATACCAGTAAGATTTGCTGACAGAGGCGCACGCCTTTAATCCCAGCACTTGGTAGGCAGAGCTGGGTAGATCTCTGTGTGTTCAAGGATACAGCCGCAATGGAGACACACACTCCAATGTGTGTCTGGAGGTCTGTACAGACAAGCAGTGACGAGGCAGTCATGTGGTTGGGTTTACAACCAATGAGAAGGCAGAACAGGAAGGCTATATAAAGAGAAACAGACAGGAAGTAGCTCCTTTTTGGAGAGGTCTCTTGGTGGAAGATGCTAGCTGGCAGCAAGCGGGTAAGGCTCTTAGCTCTGACCTCTTGGGCTTTTATCTTTACATTGACTCTGTGTTTCTTATTTAATAAGATGGTTGGTTACATCTACAGGGGAGGGTATGGCTATTGTAGTTTTTCTTAATCTTCATTTTTGAAATACACTTTCTAAAATGTAACTGTAATTGCAAGTCCCAAACTCCCTGGCTTCTAAAAGCTTTTTCCCATTGATGCAATTATTTTTATAATGAAGCAGGTCTGTGACCTATTTTCACAGGGCTGATGTAAGAAAAGAGGAAGAACACGGAGGGGAGGGGTGAAGAGTAGACATTAACTCAATGTTAGTTCTCTTCCCTCCATGTGCCCGTGACCTTTTCTGGGGAGTAGCAAATCATTCTAAAGGCACCTTTATGACAACAGGATCTTGAGGAAAGGGCCTGGTAGGATTCCTCAGTGTCTAGTGGATAAAATGAAGACTTCAGAGGCACCTAGACTTGGCAAAACCTGTTCTTACTTGGCTCCTGTTCTTACTAGCAGTAGGACTCTGACCAAGGTAATATACCATAACTGACTTAATTAGGCATTCTATTGCTGTGAAAAGACACCATAACCATGGGAACTCTTATAAAGGAAAGCATTTAATTAGGGATGGCTTACAGTTCAGAGGTTTAGTCCATTATTATTATTGTGAGAAGCATGGCAGCAAGTAGGCAGACATGGTGCTGGAGAAGGAGCTGGGAGTTCTACATCTGGATTGGCAGGCAGCAGGAAGAGAGAGAGACACCAGGCCTGACTTGAGTGTTTGAAACCTCAAAGCTCACCTCCAGTGACACATTACCTCCAACAGTTCTACACCCACTCCAACAAGGTCACACCTCCTAATAGTGCCACTCCCTATGAGCTTATTGGGGCCAATTACGTTCAAACATCCACAATACCAACTCTGTTTCCTTATGGGCAAAAGGGGAGAAGTAATTATACATTGAGGATTTAGTCATGATCAGACCACACTTAAGTGTGTGTGTGTATGTATGTATGTGTGTACATATATGTATGTATATATGTCTGTGGATGTATTGTGTGGATGTATGTGTGGATGCGTGTATATGTATTTGTGGTGATATATTGTGAACACTAATAAAATTTGCCTGAAGATCACAGAACAGAACAAGCCACTAGATTAAACATAGATGCCAGGCAGTGGTTGCACACACCTTTTATCCTAGCCCTCAGGAGGCAGAGATCCATCTGGATCTCTGTGAGTTCAAAGCCACCCTGGACTACATGAGATTGACTTGGAGAGAAACAGAGCCAGGCAGTGGTGGCACACACCTTTAATCCCAGTACTTGGGAGTCACATACCTTTAATCCCAGCACTAGAAGGAAGAGATGGCTGGGCATAGAAAGGTATAGAAGGCATGAGGAAGCAGGAACTAAAGCTTTTTTGGCTGAAGCTTTTCAGACTGAGGAGTCCTAGACGCAAGAGATGGCTGTGACTTATTCCTTTGTCTCTCTGATCTTTCAGCATTTACCCAAATATCTGGCTCTGGGGTTTTTATTAAAAGATCATTTTAGGGTTCATGCTATAATATTGTATATGTATGTGTGTGTGCATGGATGGGTGGATGGATATGTGTATGTATGTGTGTATGTGTGCATATATGGATATGTGGATGGATAGATGTATATATGGAAGGATATGTGGATGTATATATTTGTTATGGATATATGTGTGTTTGTATATGTATCTGTGTATATATAGATGGATGGATGGATGTTTGGATGTATATATGTGTAGATGAATCTAGTGTGTGTGTATCTATGTGTGCGTATATGTGTCAAAGTATGTATGTGTGGATGTGTGCATGTATATATGTATGGATGGATGGATGTGTGGATGTCCAGATTTGTTATGGATATTTGTGAGTTTGTATATGTATCTGTGTATATATAGATGTATGTATGTATGTGTGGATGTATCTATGTGTGGGTGTGTCTATGTGTGGGTATATGTGTCAAAGTATGCATGTGTGGATGTGTGACTATATGTATGAGTGTGTATGTAAGGTATTAGACCCAGCCCAAGAGAGCTGCGATAGTCAATCTTGATCATCAACTTGATTGGATATAAAACCAACTAAGAGTCAGACCTCTGAGTAGATCTGTGAGCGTGTTTTCAGGAAGGATTAACTGACAAGGAGGAAACCCTTCCTTGACATGAGAAGCCAGATTCTCCAGCTTTCCAACCATCTCTAACTGTGATTCTACAGGATTGCTCCAGGCCTTACCACCAGTTTGGGACATATTCATGAACTAAGCAACTCCTAGATTTTCATCCTCTCCACTGTTAGACTGCCCAAGTTGTATTGTGCAAGGCAACCTGATAACTCTCCTTCCAGTATACATCCATCCTTCACTTATACTCATCTAGAGACCCTGACTCACACAGGAGCCATCTGTGAAATGGTGGCCATTGTTATTTCGGTATCTGGAGGTGAATAAATGAAGTACCAACTCTAAGTCAGTGTCCTGAATAAGACAGAGGTTATGCTAAGCCCTGAGTTATCATTATCCTCTTGTTTTCCGGAAGAGAATTTCCCAGTTTCTGATCTAGGAACCCCTCCTATGCCAAAACAAAGTTTGCTTTATGATTTATGCCTATGGTTCAGCCGAGAGTCTCATGGATAGTACACTTCACCAGGCGGCAGCAATGGCATCTCCTACCTTAGTGTCCTTTCACCTCAGAGCCCAGAAGTCAGTGTCAGATTAGAATTCTGAACTTCCACAGTAAAGCAAGAGGGAAGCTGAAAGGTGTGTGGTCGATTGCATCTGTGTGGCCTCCAGAAAGTGATCTGTTTCTGAGCCTCAACTCTCTCCTCCATAAAATGACTACACCCTCAATTCTGCTCAAGCAGTGATGGGGGGGTGCAGTACATGGTAGCATTAGACCAGCCATACAGGTAACAGTAGGCAGGACAGGAGAAGAAGGGGAAATGGATGAAGACAGGCTGAGCAGATGACTCATTTGGGAAAGTGTTGCTGCACAAGCATACGGACCTCACTTTGATTCTCCAGAACTCACATTTAAAATTAAAAAAATCTAGCATAGTGACATATCCTTGTAATCCCAGAGTTGAGGAAAGGGAAACCAGATGGCCCCCAAAACTCTCTGGCTGGCCAATCTGGCCTAATTGGAGAGCCCTATAACCAGCAAGAGACCCTGTCTTCAAAGATCAAGATGAATAATAACTAAGAAAAACATCCAAGACTAATGTCCAGCCTCCTCATGCAGACACACTTGCACACACAGACAGACATACACACAAACACATGTACACAAAAAAAGATGAAACAGAACTGTTAAACATCATTTTTGAGACTAATTCCTCCCCAAACTGAAGAAGATATTCAATCTCAGTTCTCAGAACTCCATCACACTTGCCCCCCCAACCCCAGATGAGCCCTCAGCACTAACACTCAGAGTGAGTGGAAGCTCTGGCCTCTTCACCTCCCACATTGAGATGAGTCCCTTTTGTCAGAACACAGGAGCATTTTCTGAGTGGACTTTGATGAGGAGCACTCATGTTGCCTCAAGTTGTCTCCATGACAACTTCAACTTCAAGATTACCTTCTCAGAGGTAAGGGAGGGTCTATTAGTCATTAGGCAGGTACTTTCAGGAACAAACATCATCTTTGTCTGGCTGCAGTCTTGTTCAAGGTGTGGGCCTGCCATCACCTTTGTCTGGCTGCAGTCTTGGCCAAGGTGTGGGCCTGCCATCACCTTTGTCTGGCTGCAGTCCTGGTTAAAGTATGAGCCTGCTCAACACCTTTGTCTGGCTGCAGTCTTGGCCAAGGTGTGGGCCTGCCCACCATCTTTGTCTGGCTGTAGTCTCACCCGTGGGCTGTAAATGGTCTGACAACCTGTCAGAACTGTGTGAAATCTCTTCCCAGAGACAAGCTCCTCCTCTAGCTGACACAAGAGCTCATCTTTTTCCTTCTCTTAGAATAAGATTCCTGGGGAAAGTCCAGATAACCCAAGGGAGGGTCAGAAGTCTGTCTTTAGGACGCCATCATTCTTACCAAAATGGTTATAATAAAAGCAACTGGCAAAAGTTACAAGCAGCTACCTAATTGCAGAGTCGTCCTGACCCACTCTTTTTAGATGATCTAAAGCAGACTTACTTAAACAGAAGTTGATCACTTTTTCAACATACAATGAATGGAAAAGCATAACATCAGCTGAGCATTTTGAAGATGCCTGGTTCAGATGCTCAGAAGCTGCTTTGGGTAGAAAGCACTGATTGCCTGACTTGGGCCATAAGGAAGCTAACCACAGGTGGAAGACTGCACCTCCACTGTTGCTAGAGTTTTCCTGCCTGGCCCACGGTCAGGACAAATCTCTCTCACCCGCCAGTCCCGCAGCTGCTCAGACCCAACCAAGTAAACACACAGAGACTTATATTACTTACAAACTGTATGGCCGTGGCAGGCTTCTTGCTATCTAATTCTTCTATCTTAAATTAACCCATGTCTATTAGTCTATAAGTTACCACATGGCTCGTGGCCTTCCGGTACCTTACATCTTGCTTGTCATGACGGCGGCTGGCAGCGTCTCTCTCTTTCAAGACTACATACATTTTTATACATAATGTAAACCATTTAAAGTCTTATTCCATCTGAATATGTCTTATTGTGTAACTATTGCTATAAAATGCGCATTACTAGGGCTAAAATAGCAGCTTTGGCTGGTGGCTCCACCCACCTCAGTTTCCCAACATGGCGTTGTTATGTTTACCACCAGCTCTGGGCCACCGCCAGCTCTGGGAGCCATCAACTCTTAGAAATAGTGGTTCTATGCTTCTATCAAAGCAGCGTGTAGCCCAGAAACCTCTTTTTTTTTTGTACTAGCAAAGACTAAATCTACCATGCAGCGTAATGTGCTACTTGTGGACACATCATTCCCACCATACTGCTGGTCAAACATGCATGCCAGGAACCTGCCAACTTGAGAGAGACAACTAGGAAGCTGTTTTTAGCTCTGTTTTAGAATCTTTTTTCTCGGGTTTTTAGGTGGAAACTCTTGCCAACGCATTTGGTGCCATTTGTAGCCAGAGTTTTCCTGCCTGCTACTGGCCAATCAGTGTTTTATTTATTAATCAATCAGAGCAATACATTTAATGTACAGTTCTTTAGAGCTAGACACCTTCTCCTGCTCAACTGTGCACAAGCATGGCAGTCTCTAAGGAGAGTCTGCTGACCTCACCTGGATCGTCTCCCTTCAAGCCTGAAGGCAAAAAGATAGTGTTGTGTCCTGAATAAAATAACAAGGAGCAGACTACTGAAGTCTATTAACCAGATAACAAATTTATTTTAAAAAAATAAATAAATAAAAACCAGAGAACAAAAGTTCTAACTAGCTAGGGTCACAGAAAGTTTTTTGTTCTGTGACCCTGATGAGGGGCTACAAACACCTTTTTATAGCCAAAGGTTATACACAGGGCAGAGAATACATATCAAGATTTATGGTCTCTCAGGAATGTATTCTTAGGGTTAGGGTCTACAACTCTTTTGGAGTTGGTGTCATGATTGATTGCAGGGTATTAGCTCAAGATGTCTACATAACCTGCGGCTGTTCAAACTGCTTTCCTATATCTGGGAGAATGAAGGGTGAAGGGTCAGATAGCTTCTTTTAAGGCCATTATCAGGCTATCGACATATAATTTTTCAGATTCCTGGGCTCTTACCCTAAGCTATGGCTGTGATTGCAACTTCTTGAACCACTGCACAGCAACAGAACCAAAGCTTCATCAACCAGACCACACCTTGACCAAGACTGCTGATTATGCATGCCTCTTGCCCCTCTGCTGCGGTTCTCCCTCTATTTAAACCTGAAACTCACACGAGTGCCCCAAAGACAGACATAGGATGACCAGGATAATTTATCTGCTCTTCTTCCCAGTTAATGACTATAGCAGGTCTTTCTTTGGAACAACAGCTCCTGAATAATGACATGGAGACATTATTAATTTGAAATCTTGGCCTTAGCTTAGGCTTGTTCCTAACTTCCACATGGCTCTTTACCTCTGCTCAGTACCATGCAGCTTACTTCTTCCATGTCTGGTTGGCAGATCTCCACCTCTCTGATTCTTCCCCTAAGTTCCCCTCTACCCCTAGAAGTCCAGCCTATCCTATCTTGCCTAATTGTTGCCCATTCAGCTTTTTATTAAACAAGCCAGAAGGTGCCTTAGGCAGAGGAGGTAAATACATCTTCACAGTGTACAAAGAGATTATCCGACAGCATATGAGAACTCTTCTTTTGGTTTCCCCTTTAAGATAGGGTCTCATTGTATAGACCTATGTGGTGTCAAGTTTGCTACGTAGACCAAGCTGGCTGTGAACTCACCACACTCTTCCTGCTTCTGCTTCCCATGTGCTGGGGTTGCAGGCATATACCACCATGCTCAGCCTAACTTTCCCTTCCTTGCTTTCCATCATAATTTATCTTTAATTGACACATCGGGACAAGTGGTCAAGCCTAGTCCTTTGGAACTTCCAGAATCAGAGCTTTTGCCATGAAGGTAGGATGTATGCCCACCTCTATGTGTGATAATAATGTCTGCCATGTATGATTCTGTATGACCATGTATGCGTTTCCATTGTAAAGTTCCCCCTGCTTTGGTTGTTGTGCAAGGTACAACTTAGTACACCCCTTACTTACTGCAAGTAGTAAG
>CABHPQ010178447.1:0-12353 GCA_902168405.1 Peromyscus aztecus
CTGACTTCCTTCAATGATGAACAATATGTAAGTGTAAGCCAAATAAATCCTTTCTTCCCCAACTTGCTTTTTGGTCACAGAGTTTTCAGTGCAGCAATAGAAATCTTAACTAAGACACTTGCCAAGCCAGTCATTGTGGTTTCTCAGTTCTTGCTGTTGTAGGCTATACCACTGAATAGAACTACTGATTGCTTTTCTCTCTTAGCAGCTTTCATAGTGTCTTTGGCTACAATGAGAGTTAGTCCTCAGAGGAGACTTTCAGATCAGATCCAGTATCATTCCATCAAGTCCTGTTGCAAAGTGTATATTCCAATAGGGTCTTATCCTCAAGTTCTGGGAACTTTTGCCCAGAAATTCTTGACTAATAGAAACTTTGATGTTGTGGGTTCAATAATGACTCAGTGTTATTGCTTTACATCCTATACTACATGGTTTTGTTTTTTTGTAACAGGTGGAGGCTACTACAGAGATCTACTACTGATCAAAATACAGAAAACTGACCATGGGGTGCCCATCCCCAATTGTAACATTTATAATGCAACCCTTATATCTGAAGCTCAAAAATCATTGCAGAAAGGGGGAAGAAAAGATTTTAAGAGCCAGAGGACCTGAACACCTGCTACTAGATAGTGTCTCCTAGACATGAATAGGATGCTGCGCCATGAAACATCAACCATGTAATTGCCTATACAAGACTTGAATAATGACAACAGTCAACATGTGCTGGGAAAAGCAGGCCCTGCACCTCACCTGGGCAACTCAGTAGAGCTGACCCTACTTGTGATAGTGAAGGTGAGCAGACTCTGGGGGCATAAATGTGGGAAAGCTAACCCCACTTCTCATCTGTCATGCAGCATGGGTGGGGAAGAGATACCCTTCTTGCCAATCACCCCTCAATACCTACAGCACTCAGAAGAGCAGGCCCTGCACCACCTCACCTGAGCGCCCTACTAGTGCTGACCCTGTTGGTGGGGGCACAAGTGAGCCAGTCCTAAGGTTGTGAGAGTGGGACAGCTGGCCCTGCACCCCTTGTCTGCCACGTAGTGGTGAGGAAAAGGGAATGATGCCTTCCCCCTCCCACCCCTTGCCATCTGTGGCAGATGAGAGAGATGAACCTGCCCCGCACCAGATGCAGAACTAGGGAGAGTGGGCCCTGCACCTCAATTGGGCAACATAGTAGAGTTGACCCTGTTGATGGAGGTGTGGGTGAGCTGGACCCGAAAATGTGAGTGTGAGCAACCAAGCCCCACACCTCGTCTACCATATGGTGGTGTGGGAGAGGGAAGGCCCCTCATGCCTGTCAAGGCCTGTGGTAGGTGGGAGAGCTGCCCCTGTGATCACTAGAGTAAGAAAGTTGGCCTTGCCTCTCACCAACTGCAGCTCTAGGTAAAGTGGCCTTCACATCTCGACTAGGCAACAAAGTAGGGCTGGCCGTGGTGGTGTCCCCAAGGACATGAAAGCAGGATAATCAGCCCTACCCCCTGCTGCTTACTACACAGAGTAAGCTAGCCAGGGCAGTACTGCAGAGCTCACCCTGGTGTTGAGGATGAAGGAGAGCTGGTGGACTGACCAGCCCAGCAACCACCCAGACCCAGAATCAGAGCTATGAGTTGGCCCATCCCGTTATCTACCCCACCTTTGATCTGCTGGAGCATGTAAAGGAGATTGTTCGTCCTGCAGACCCAAAGTTACAGCATCTCCATGACACAGGACAACAACAGGATAACCAAGGGGAGCCCCAATGAGGGCCCAGTATTGATGATGTAGCAAAAACCAGAGACCTCAAACCAGACCAACAACTCAATGCAATGAACACTTGAAAGTAACAATATATGGACTAAAGGACTGTGTGACTCACTGTGTCACACTACAGCTTCCACAACAAGATTTTTCTTTTCTTTTCTTTTAAATTTTATCTTGTTTTATCCTGGGAGGGGGTGCTGCAAGGGTAGAGGGCAGATGGGAAGAGATGGGGAGATGAGAGAGGTTGAGATGCATGATGTAAAATCCACAAAGAATCAATAAAAAACTAAATTTGAAAAAAAAAAAAGAAGCGAAGTGCAAATATAGCAAGTTCAGCATAATATCATTAATTCTGTAATATAATTTTCAGGTAGGCATTATTCTAGACACACTAGATAGATTATCCACAGAAAGTGGATCGATGAGTTCTAAGCAAAGATTACATAAATATATTTACTTGTGTTAACTCCCAAAATACCATTAAAGTAATAGCAAAAGAGGGTTTTGTTTGTGGTTTTCTGGTGGATTTGTCTAGAAGAGAGAGGGAGAGGCATTGTAATAACGTAATGGAAACTGGGATGCTGGTAGACAGTAACCATCAGAGCACTGTGGAGACAGGTGACTTTTAAGAGTACCGAAAGGCCACCCAGTTTATCTAACCAACTTTAGAGCACCTTAGGGCTGAGGCATCAGGAATCGCTGAGCATGGGATGAAAGTAGAGCTATACCCGGCGTTGGTGGCGCACGCCTTTAATGCCAGCACTCGGGAGGCAGAGCCAGGCGGATCTCTGTGAGTTCGAGGCCAGCCTGGGCTACCAAGTGAGCTCCAGAAGTGCAAACCTACACAGAGAAACCCTGTCTCGAAAAACCAAAAAAAAGAAAAAAAGAAAGAAAGTGGAGCTAAGGTCATAAAGACAATTGCAGATCCTGTTTCAGAACAACTCTCACCGGGTGTACAACTTTCTCCTGGACTGGAGACCGGAAGTTCCCTCTGTGAGAAAGTAAAGAAAGCTTTGGATTGGTTGGTAATGCCGGGCAGAGTCAGAGAAGGACACAGAAGGAAAACCAAGGTGAGCAACTCGAAGTTATGACTCAATGTTGAGATACCTGGTCCTCTTCTCTCATTTAGATCTAGAATACTGGCAAACAAGCCTACCTACAGGCAAGAGAACTTGACTAATTGACAGAGATCTAAAAATACTTATATTACTTATACTGGGATTTTTCTAAAGAACTAGTCCAGGCAGATTATACTACATACAGTGAACTTACAATTAACAACACAAACACACACACACAATTATGGGTAACTGAACAAGTCTACAGATTTAGAATATACTAGTATATTTACAATGTTGTACCACTCCTGCCAGAAATATCAAATCTAAGAAAATTACTTCACTGTGAAAATAAACCTGTACCTACTAGCAATCCTATGTCCTTGCTTTCTTGGAACTATTGATCTACTCTATGTCTCTGGAGTTGTCTATTCTGGATGTGTTTATGTAAGTGTAATCATACAATTTTTTAAACAGTTATGTTCTCTTCCACCTGGCTTCCTTTGCTTAAGATCACCATTTTTAAGGTAATGAACATTGTAGTATATACAAGTACTATGTCCCGTTTTAAACTTCTTTTGAGATTAAATTTTATAACATTTCTCAGTTCCTTTTCCTCCCTCTAAACCCTCCAAACTCCCTCAAATACCCCTCCTTGTTCTGTTTCAATTCCATGCTCTCTTATTTAATAAATTGTTATTGCATGCACATATGTATACACACATACACTCCTAAATATAACCTGCTCAGTCTGCATAGTATTAGTTGTACATATGTTTTCCAGGTTGACCATTTGATATTAGATAACCAATTGGTGTGCTCTCCCCTGGGGAAGGCTGTTCCTTCTGTTCTCAGGATTTCTTGGTTGCCTGTAGTTCATTGTGTATGGTTGAGCCCTCATGGACTCTTCATATTGTTATGTGTATATGTACTATGGTATTTACCCATTAGTCAGTTGATAGATAGTTGGGTTGTTTCTCTGTTTTGCTTATTATTAATAACACTGAACATTTGTGCAGAAGTCTTTACGCAAACTTATCTTTTCCTTTTTCTTGGTCATATACTCTAGGTAACATTTTAGTTACATTTTCTTTCTTTTGGGATATTTACTGCCTTATTATTTATTATGAAGAGGAAATCACTATTACCCACTTTGGGAGAAAACCCTAACAAAAAAGGACAAGAACAAGCAAAGTACAAAGCAATTTTCATGAAACCAGACTGTCCAACACAAAAGAAAAGAAATGAAACTCTTACAGGGAAATTCAGGTAGAAATGGGGAGGCATCATAAGAATGTAGTGTTATTTGGAAAAGAAACATTTAGATCATTTTAACTTGAAATTCTTCAACACGATTGGGAAAGGTAAAAACCCTGACTGGAATTTTGAAAGATAAATTGGTGTATCTTCCCAAATATAGGGCAAAAAAGACAAAGATGACAAACCAACCCATGAGACCACTCATGGACCATGGTGTGTGTGACCATCAGTGTGTGTGTGTGTGTGTGTGTGTGTGTGTGTGTGTGTGTGTGTGTGTGGTCCTGTGTGTGCATGCACATGCACAAATAAATAAATGAAATGTGGTTAAAAATTAAAAATAATTCTCATCGTGTGTGGTACTGTGTCGTATAAGGACATTTTCCTACACAATATATTGTATATTAGGTGCATTCCCCTCATCCCCATTCTTCTCGTCTTTCTCCCCTCCACTAGTCCCTTTGTCCTCCCAGACAGTTTTGTATCTACTTTCCTTGTATATATACTTAGATGATTTCTTGCATCTGCATAAAATAGATGATCACAAATTAAAAGAATCTAGAAGTGACAAATACCATACAAATATAAAACTGCCTCACTCTGCTTAATATCATTGTCTGCATTTGTAAACATTTTCCTGAAAATGATGTCACTTTCTTATTTATAGGTTAAAAAAATTCCTTTGTGTATACACACCACATTTTCTTTATTCGGGTGTTGTTGGACACATGAGTTGGTTCCATAGCTTAACCATTGTGAAGAGTGCTTTGACAAACAGTGACATACAAGCATGTCTGTGATACATTGCCTTGAAGTTCTTTGGGTGAATACCCTGGAGTGGAAAATCTGGGCCATATGATAGATCTACTTTTAGCTTTTGAGAAACCTCCATAGTTCCTTCCATAGTGTTCAGAATAGTTCACACCTACACCAGTAATATTTTGTCTCTATCAAATGTACAGAGTTTGTATTTCCATGAGTGCAGGTCAAGGGGTGAATTGTGGGAGTTTCTCCACTCTGTGAGTCCCAGAGATGACCTCAGGTCATTAGTCTTGGCAGCAGTCTTTACCTGCTGAGACCTTCTACAGTGAGAATTTAATACAAAATTTTGTGAGAGAAAAAGCCTGCCTTAGCAGTCAGGCTATGCTCCAGGTCAACAATTCTCAGTGGTGTGATTTTGTGGCCTTCCTTGGTGGATAATCTTTTGAGGAGTGAAATATGGTTTACTTAGAATTTAGGGAAAGTTTCACAAAATGCAAAAAGTTTAAATCTGTTAGTACAATTTATAACAAATTGATTGAATGAAAGCATCTTGGTGAATACAGAGACTCGTTTGATAAGTCGTGATTTCTGTTCATCAAAAACATTCACATTCATACAGTAGGAAAAGAATGCTTCCTAAAACTGGAAAAGGGTCCTCTGAAAGCCACTATGGATGCCATACAAATGATAAAACATTGCAAATATCAATGTCAGACTTAGACAAGGATACTTGCCCTCACCAATACCTAGTATGGAATAAGATGCAAATAAACTTGATTCAACGTATGAATATATACCCTAGCATTTGCAAATGAGCACCAGGAAACATGTACAAGGATATTCCATTCAACAGTTTTTAAATAACTTTTATAAATTAGAACAACGGGGAAATTAGTTGCAGTACATTTACAATACTACACAACAGTAAAAATATATGATCAAGGAGCATCTTTACCAACATGGATACATTTCAAATGCATGATGCATAATGAAAAATAAAGCAATTTGGGGTTTGAATATGATTTGCCCCCATAATCCCATAATCCCATAATCCCATACTCTCATAGGGAATGGCACTATTAGGAGATGTGGCTTTGTTGAAATGGGTATGGCCTTTCTGGAGGAAGTGTGTCACTGTGGGGGCAGCCTTTGAGGTTTCATATGCACAGGATACTGCCCACTGTATCAATGGACTTTCTGTTGCCTCTGAATCAAGATATAAGAACTCTCAGCTCCAACATCATGTCTGCCTGCATGCTGCCATGCTCCCTGCCATGATGGACTGAACCTCTTAACTGTAAGTGACTCACCACAATTAAATGTTTCCTTTATAAAGAGTTGCTGTGTCATGGTGTCTCTTCATAGCAATAGAAATCTAACCAAGACAGGGCTGGATGTCTTGTGGTTAAAAAGGTGTGCTACCAGGAGACCACTTCCTAAATATAACACCAGTATCACAGACACTGAGAGCAACAATTAATAAATGGGACCTCTTGAAACTGAGAAGCTTCTGTAAAACAAAGGACACAGTAAATAAGACAAAACAGCAGCCTACAGAATGGGAAAAGATCTTCATCAACCCCACATCTGACAGAGGGCTGATCTCCAAAATATATAAAGAACTCAAGAAACTAGACAGCAAAATACCAAATAATCCAATTGAAAAAAATGGGGTGCAGATCTAAACGGAGAATTCTCAACAGAAGAATCTCAAATGGCCAAAAGACACTTAAAGAAATGCTCAGCATCCTTAGTCATTAGGAAAATGCAAATCAAAACAACTCTGAGATACCATCTTATACCTGTCAGAATGGATAAGATCAATAACACTAATGACAGCCTATGTTGGAGAGGATGTGGAGTAAGGGGAACATTCCTTCATTGCTGATAGGAGTGTAAACTTGTACAGCCACTCTGAAAATCAGTATGGCCATTTCTCAAAAAATTGGGAATCAATCTACCTCAAGACACAGCCATAACACTCTTGTGCATATACCCAAGGGATGCTCAATCATACCATAAGGACATTTGCTCAACTATGTTCATAGCAGCATTATTTGTAATAGCCAGAACCTGGAAGCAACCTAGATGCCCCTCAACCAAAGAATGGGTAAAGAAAATGTGGTATATTTACACAATGGAGTATTGCTCAGCTGTTAAAAAAATGACATCATGAAATTTGCAGGCAAATGGATGGAACTAGAAAAAGTCTTCCTGAGTGAGGTAATGCAGACCCAGAAAGACAAACATGGTATGTACTCATTCATAAGTGGATATTAGATGTAAAGCAAAGGATAACCAGGCTACAGTTCACAACCCCAGAGAATCTAGGTAAAAAGGAGGACCCCAAGAGAGACATGCATGGATCCCCCTAGGAAGGGGAAATAGATAAGATCTCCTGAGTAAATTGTAAGCATGGCAGGGAAGGGGAGGAGGTAAGGGGAGGTGGCAAGAGAACATGAGGAAAAGGGATGGTCAAGTGGGGGGGAGAGACAGAGAAGAAGAACAAAGAAAAAGATATCTTGATAGAGGGATCCATTATGGGGTTAGGGAGAAACATGGTGCTAGGGAAATTCCCAGGAACCCATAAGGATGACTCCAGCTAAGACTCCAAGCAATAGTGGAGAGTGTCCCTGAACTGGCCTTCCTCTGTAATCAGATCGATGACTACCCTAATCATCATCATATAACCTTCATCCAGTAACTGACAGATGCCGATGCAGAGATCCACAGCTAATCACTGGGTGGAGCTCCCAGAGTCCAGTCAAAGGGAGGGAGGAGGGATTATATGAGCAAAGTGGTCAAGATCATGATGGGCAAACCCACAGAGACAGCTGACTTGAGCTAGTTGGAGCTCACTGACTCTGGACTGACAGCTGGGAAACCTGCATGGGACCAAACTAGGCCCTATGAATGCATGTGACAGTTGTGTGGTTTGAGCAGTTTGTGAGGCCACTGGCATTGGGACCAAGATTTATCCGTAGTGCATGAACTGGCTTTTTGGAGCCCATTCCCTATAGAGGGATACCTTACTCAGCCTCATGCAGCAGGGAGGGACTTGGTCCTGCCTCAACTTGATATGCCAGATTTTGTTTACTCCCCATGGGAAGCCTTACCCTCTCTGAGGAATGGATGGAGTGGGGTGGAAGGAAGTAGGGGGTCAGTGGGAGGAGGGGAGGAAGGGGGAACCATGGTTGGTATGTAAAATAAAAAAAAACTTTTAATAAAAAATATGTGTGTTACTCTTGCATAGAACCCAAGTTTCGTTCCCAGCACCCACAATCAGGAATCTTATAACTACCTATAACTCCAGTTGCAGGGAATTCAAAGCTCATGTCTGGCCTCTGCAGGCACCTGCATTCATGTGAATACCTGTCCCATACCTCCTCACACACATATGCATAATTACAAATAAAACAAATCTTAAAAAGCATAAAGCAACTTGAAGTAGAATCAGATGCTGTAGTGGTTTGAAATAAAATGAGCACATTGGGCTAGCACAGCCTTCCAAAGTATAGTCAAGCTTCCCTAAGCCAACTGGAAGGGAACAAAGAGCACTCCCCACTGTTACCTTGGGCACTTACCAGCTGATGGAGTTCTTTGAGCTTGGGCAGTCTGCATTGGTGGGGCCCCCAGCTGGATCACAACCCTGAAGGGACAACACATACAAAGTTGGTCTTGGGCCAGAACCCAGGTTGTCACTTTGAAGCAGCATGGTCTCCAGTGCTATTCCAAGAAATGTCTGAGGTGAGTGGGCAGCACAGACTTGCACTGTACAACTTATTAGAATGTCCGAGGCTTCACCAGCCTCCTGGTTTGTGCATTTGACGAGAAGTTCCATGCCCTTCCTGCTCTGTAACAGTGGATGTCAATCCCGTGTTTCCATTTTTGCTGTGGGTGACTGCCGCTTCTTTCTTGGCTTTCTCTTGCTGTCCCACGGTTGATTCATGTTAGCAGCAAGAGGGCTGTGCCCAGTGCCCACGAAAAAATTTTAAACAAAAAGAAAAAGAAAAAGAAAATGGCTCCCATTGGATGTGGCACTATTACAAGGTGTAACCTTGTTGTAATAGGTATACTCTTCTTGGAGGAAGTGTGTCACTATGGAGGCAGGCTTTGCGGTCTCATATATGCTCAGCTATGCCTAGTGAGACAGACTACTTCCTATTGCCTTCAAGTTAAGATGTAGGACAATTGACTACTTCTCCCACACCATGTCTGCCTACACGCCACCATGTTGCACCATGATGATAATGGCCTGAACCTCTGAACTATAAGCCACTCAATTAAATGTTTTCCTTTAAAGAGTGCTGAGATCACAGTGTCTCTTCACAGCAATAGAAATCCTAACTAGGACAGATATCAAAGTGACTAGACACATAAAGTTTAATAAAGGGAAATGTTTGTGAGAGAGAGAAGGCTGCAGCGTCAGCAAGGGTTGGAGAGCTCTCAGAATACAAAGGATACATAGAGCAGACTGGGAAAAACAAATACACTTGTCCTTCTCCAGTGGTGTCATGCAAATAAGACCTAACTGTAGTTGGAAGTTTTCTTCGGGTCCTGCCACACCCCCGCAGTCCTGCTGCTCACCTATAAAATAATCATTCAGAAGCTTATATTAATTATAACTGCATGGCCATGGCTCAAGCTTTTTGCTAGCTAGTTATATCTTAAATTATCCCATAACTATTAATATATGTATCACCACATGTTCCGTGGCTTTACCTGTGTCCCATTACATGTTGTTTCTTGGGTGGCTCACTGGCATCTCTCCTTCCCTTCTTCCTGTCTATCTCTTTGAATTTCCCACCTGCCTCTAGGCTGCCTTGCCATAGGACAAATGGCTTTATTTATCAACCAATCAGAGCAACACATATTTGCAGCGTACAAAAAGACATTTCCCCATCACCTAATCATCCCAGCATGGTAGTATGAACAAAGTATTTCCAACAAGGGACGTTTACCCAGGCTTTGGTACCTGGGGTCAGTTACATCAGTAGGCATCAATGCCAATATATTCACATCTTTACTATTCAGTCTCCAGCACATCAGATCAGAGGTCAAACTACAGAATGGTCCAAGAGCAGGTCAACAAAAGCAGGCATTTGCAATAAATTATATTGTTAACATAAAGCTGTTTGGTATAGATCAATGCACCAGGTACAGAGACATTATTTTAGGCACCTTCAAAAGGCTTCTGGTTATCTCCTAAGAGCCAATCAAGGATGAGTACCATCGTTGGAATGTATAGGGTTAATGCACTGTCATCTTGCTGAGTTAATTCTTTACTGTACATATTAAAGTATCTGGATAGTGGGAACTGTTGGATTATTCTTTTTGCATCATTTAAAGTACACTGT
This sequence comes from Peromyscus aztecus, assembly GCA_902168405.1. Classification (NCBI taxonomy): domain Eukaryota; kingdom Metazoa; phylum Chordata; class Mammalia; order Rodentia; family Cricetidae; genus Peromyscus; species Peromyscus aztecus. The sequence continues at coordinate 10,178 of CABHPQ010178447.1, forward strand.
AATACCATAGGTACAATGGGCACAACTGTTATGGGGGTAACAAACCACTTTATGATTTGATTTAAGGCCCTCTCTACAAAAGAAACTCAGATCTGATTCTGTAAATCTGACCAAGAACCCATGGCCAGGGAGCTATACTCCCCAGGAGTGAACCTACTGTTATTTTGCTAAATGGACATAGTATCACACTACCCTTTAAAGATATCCCTACTCACACATATATCAAGACAGTTCTCTGTCCTCCCCAGAGAAGCTTATTTGTGCTACAGACAGCAGTTGATGCAGACACTCATCAACTGATTTGTTTGTTAAACTACAAAGTATGGTTATCTCTGGAGTGCTCAGCTATAAATGGGACATCTAAATCACACCTCTTCTCCTAAGGCTCAGGGACCATTCTGGAAGATGGAAGAGAAAGACAATCAGAGCCAGAGGTTGGGAAGGACTAGGTTTGAATCTCCTCACAGTAAAAGAGGGCCACAATCTTGTTTGCACAACACCTGTGATTGTCTGCAACAGACCTTGTTGTGCAACTCCTTGATTGAAACATTCCATCCTACAGGAAAGCTCCTCAAGCAGAAAGGTAAACAACTCAAAATAGCTTCAGGAAGTCTCTGAAATTGACCAGATTCACTAGGCCACTCCCTGACAGTTTAAGCAATAAAACAGAGCTTCGCAACCTTCCTAATGCTGTGACCCTGTAATACTCATGTTGCTGTGACACTCAACCATAAAATTATCTTCATTACTATTTCCTAACTGTAGTTTTGCTACTGTTATGAATCATAATGTAAATATCTGATATGCAGGATACCTGATATGGGACCCCTGTGAAAGGGTCATTTGACTGACTGCAATAAAAGCTGCAAAGAAGATTCAATCAAGCCATGCTGCAAAGAAGACATTGACATCAGACCAGCAGCCTGGAAGAAGCAGAAAGCAGCATAGCTTCCTGGAAGAAGTTTAGACCAACTGAGCCATCTGGAAAGGACACTCTCCAACATGTAGAGATGCCTGCAGGCTGTGCAGTGTGTTCCAGGTTCCCAGATTTGTGACCTGTCACCCATGCTGGGGTGGGCTTTAGTAATGCAACTGTCTTTGAGTCATTTCTGTTCCTCTAAGTAACCCTTCAGGCAGACCTATGAGTTTGGGGCCAGTTGGGTCTATAGAGTGAGTTCCAGGACAGCCAAGGCTACAACTGAGAAACCCTGCTTCAAAAAAAAAATCATTGCTGGTACTTCTGATAGACCCCAGACTCAGGGCACTATCCTCTCAGGTGGGCGCCCCAGAAACCCGGACTCCAGACCAGTTGATGCAATCGCAAGAGGCTTTATTTTGATCGTTTGCGCAAACGGACCCCCCTACACCATACAGTGAGAGGAGCCCCGAACAACAATTGCAAGCATCCTTTAAAGGCTTAAACCACAATATTAGCAAAGCATTAGGGGCAATACACAATTGGCTAGTTTAAAGATCAGCACCGGGGAGGGGGGATACAGCTATGGGGACTTTCCATGGGGGCTGCTTTTCTTTCTAGAATAGCCACAGGATGTTCTGCTAGACCCAGACAATGTCACAAGGTTATTCTGCTAATGCCACAAGAAATATGACAAGAATACTTCTGCCAAGGCTAACAGTTTGGGGTCCTGGTTTGGGGGCCTGAGGCTGGTACTCGTTCCTCTTTCTTATGATTAACTCTTTCACTTCAGTATTTTTCAATGTTTTTCATTCATCCCCATTTTTGTCTCTCCAATATCAGTAACTATTGTCTCATAAATGCTTGATAAGATAGAAGAGTAATTCTGTAGAGAACAATCACATAAGGGGATTATTTGCAATAAACAAATATACAAGTAAATAGTATAGTTTCACTGGTGAAATTCTGACTTTGATGACTGTAGTATAATTCTACATAAATAGAACCTTAGGGATGAGTTTCCTGAATTGGTTCAGTGTTTTCTATAATTGATTCTTCAATCTGATTTGATTTAAAGGACTAAAGAAGTTTTCAGTGATAAGAGTGTACTTGTGGCCAGGCGGTGGTGGCACACGCCTTTTATCCCAGCACTCAGGAGGCAGAGGCAGGCGGATCTCTGTGAGTTCGAGGCCAGCCTGGGCTACCAAGTGAGCTCCAGGAAAGGCGCAAAGCTACACAGAGAAACCCTGTCTCGAAAAA